>ML824939.1:24034-59103 GCA_009831015.1 Picea engelmannii
TTTTTTTTTTAATATGGATATACCTTGAGAGAGGCCAGTGTGATGGGAGATTAATATGGATATACGAACCTTGAGAGAGGTCAGGGTGATGGGAGATTATAATTTTCCTCCAATAATGCAACATTGTCTTAAGTGATATCTCTCAATAATTGCACTCCTTTTAAAACAACCAATGATTTTGGCATGTTATTTGCTCTTTTACCCATATCCCAAGCGATATCTCTCAATAATTGCACTCCTTTTAAAACAATCAATGATTTTGCCATGTTATCTGCTCTTTTACCCATATTCCAATCATATTTGAACACTGATCTCATTGGGTTGTATATGACTCCTCTAGAGCCTGAGAGGCCCAAGTTTCTTTTCGAAGCTCAATTGATTAATAAAACATATTTCCTTTGACTACAAAGCCACTCTTTGATATCATTATTTGGAGGGGTGATGATGGAAGGGTTGGCTCTCCTAGGTTGTTCGTGAGTTATGGTGCTTTGATTATGAGATACCAAGGTCATACTCATTGTTGACATCCATTTTCTTACATTCCAAGTTAGACATCCACATCCTAATTTCTCTGCACATTTTGTAATGATTGTCTTCTTTATGAGATTAAAAATAGATTTTAGTATGCTTTTCGATGAGACATTCTTATCCCCCAAAATTTATTATTCTTGGAGTTGAGGCCTCAATGGACGATTATAAGTCAATGGACGAAATGCTTGAATGAAGATGTTCTTAACTTTCATGCCTTTGAATATAGTCTTGTTAGTTTTGAGTCAAGTTGCATCATGAACTCGATTCTCTCTCAAGGCTTCGCCTTTTGCATTCCCCATGTTAGGTGGATCGTGCGTTAATGGTTTTTATCCTTGATTTGAATGAAAGGGATCTAAATTGTCTGAAAGTGCTTATGCAACCTCCTCAAGATATTAGAGACGACAAGTAGCCTATCCTTGCAAACACAATGGCAAATGCAAGCATGTAGTGGGTAAGTCGTATGAGATAAGTGCATTTAGACATAATCATTGATCGACATGTGTGCATATTAGGATGAAGTGATGTACAAAGAAGACATAAATAAGAAGAAACAAATGTATCATAGTGACGTTAAGTTGTGTACAATTACATATTTCATAAAACTTCCCATTTGCATGCCCATGTTAATCTATGTAAGGTTTTGACAAGGGTGCGTAAAGGGTTTTGCGTGCATGTGATGTAAGGTGGTATGGTATGGTATGGTATGGTGAGGTACAAGTCATTTTTCAAATTACATTTGGTGGCATCTTTTCATCTCTAACAACATGATATTATTTCAAGACAATGCATAAGGTTGTGTCATACAATTGTGTGTTTTGGTAGTGAGACCTCAAAGGGAAAGAATGGCGATATGGGTGTTTGAGAGGGAAAATAATGATTGTAGTGCATAAACATGGTGTTTTACATCATCTAAGATTATTGGACTCATTTATCATCATTTATATGGTTTTGGTTGAGTTTTGGGGCAAAACAACGATTTTAGCCGTGTTTTCCCCATATGCATGTTTAGCACTTGGGGACCACCTTTGTTGATTAAAACTGGTATCATGCATGATGAACTCAATGATGTGAACCATTTGGACTGAAAACCACCTCTCTGAACATGAACTAGTCTTTAGCCTCCGAGGGCCTTTGGTGCATATTTTAGGTGCTTGGTTGAAACAAGTTAAAAAATAATCAATGGAAAAAGTGACCCATATGTTTTCAAGGCCTATGAACTCAACACAACAAACATAATTCAATTCTAAGGTCTACATGGATGAAAATATGGAATAAACAAAAATATCATCAATGAGGCAATATGAACTTCATTGATTATGAAGGTTGTCAATCCGATGGAAAAATGGGGCATCTGACCACTAGTTAAAAATCCCTATATGACCATTACACACTTCAACAAATGGTTAAACGATCTCAGGTCATGCGAGAAAGTTATGGTTTTATAAAGCTAGAAAATTATGTTTCCATTGGTGCCTATTTTAATTCAATTTTAATTATCCCTTGGGATTCTTTTAAATTGGATTTTGATTTCAAGATAGCTTGAGAGGTGTTACGATATATGTGAGGCTTCAATAAACAAGTTTTAGGCCATGATTTGATTTGTGGAAAACATGAGGTTGTCGGGGCTCTCGAGGCTTCTCATTACTGCCAATGATTTAGGGAAGCTCAGAATTGACCAAAGAACCACTCAAGTTCGATCTTTTAGCTATTTAGAGGTATGATCCACTATAAGAAAGTGATAACTCAAGTCACATGCCAACATGAAGACTTTTCTCCTCTCTCGACAACACTTTCCACTAAGAATGAAAAATCACTAACGCGAGGGGATTTCTTACTGCCTAAGCTAGCAATTTGCCTCATGAAGGCTAAATCAATGAGTTGGGAGGCTAGAAGCCATTTGAAGTCAGTGATTGAGCATTGGAATTTGAGGTGGATGAAATTGACTAATTCGGGCCGAAAAAAAGCATCTTGCACTTACTATTTTTGGGCGAAAGGCTAAGGAAAATCCATTGCAGCCATGTTTATTGGGTTGAGAGGCTAGCATGCTTCCAAACTCAATTGGGTCTCCTTGCATGCCAAACTTAATAATTTATCTTATAAAGGAAAATCACTCACCTCAACTACTGGTTTTCCTTTCAAAGTGAGCAATTGGTCTTTCTTGCCTCTAAAACTCAGTGATCACTATCCTCAATGAGAATGCATCCTTATAAATAGAGTAATTAGCCTCTTAGATCCTCAACCAAGTGATTTTTCTGTTTTTGCAATTTGGATAGCTTTTTTTGGAACATAACTCCCACTTCAAGTTTGATGGGGATGTGTTATATTCTTTGTGTTTTTGGCATGTTTTGTGTTTTTCAACCAATGGTGTTTTTGGCCCATTGTAATCTAATCCTGGTTAAGGGATTCGAGTTTTCTCTAATTTAGGTTATCGGATTAGGTTTTTGGATGCTATGGAATACCTAAAATTTTCTATTATGTATAGTCAAGTTAATACAATGAAGAAGATAGAGATGTGACTCTAAGTTTTGTTGGTTTTCTCGGTTAAGGGTTTCTAGGGTAAATCTCTGTGTACTATGTGTATGCCATTATTGCTCTTTCTTTTTTGCTTAAGAATATGTATGCATTGTTAAACTTCAAAGGTTTAAAACTTACAACTAGGAATGTTTCTCAGGGCCATGATTGGAGTTTTTTAGCATCTATGTGGGATACATGTTCCGTGAATAGGCTTTATGTAGTAGAAATGGGTCTTGAAGCCTAATCATGGTCAGGGGGAAGCAATGGGCCTAAGCCCTAAACATATTTTCTTGAGCACAAGTGCCATGGTTAAGGGAGGAAAACACTTGGGCCTTAGGTCCTAACCATTGCTTCTTGGGGTTGATCACCATGAACAACACTTGCAAACCATAACAAAGACACTCTCTAGGGGGGGTCTTTGTCATTAGAGTTATATAAGGACACCATTTTGAGTTTTTTTTACATCGAGGATGGGTTGCATGGCCTTAACCATGGTTGAGGAAGGAAAACACGTTCCTCAAGGTATTGTTGAATCTTATTGGACACAATATCCTTGAATGTGTCCTTGACCTAACACGAGTCCTTTGTAGGGGTTCTTTTTAGGCCTCTAAGTGGGATATGAGCACCATGAGTAGGTTTTATGCATTAGAGATGGGTCTTGAGGCATAAACCATGTCAGGGGTGAAACAATGTCCTTAAGACCTAATTTAACCTTCTCTAGCTCAAGCACCATGAACAACACCTAGAAATTGCAACACGAGCCGACATTAGGATGTCTTTGGCAAGGAGTTGTATATGGATGTCATTAAGGTGTTTTGTTCATCACATATCGGTCTTAGGGCCTTAACCATTGTTATGGTAGGGGAACAATAGCCCCAAGCCCTTGGCCATGGTTGGGGGAGGGAAATAACAACCTCCAACCTTAAACAAAGCTTCTTAGACTCAAGTGGCAAGAATGTGTGCTCAAACCACCACAAAGGATCATTGTAGGGTATCTTTGTCCTACTAGAAATATATGGGCATAATGAATCTAGATATTTAGCACCAAGAATGATTCTCAAGGTCGAAGCAAAATCAAGGGAATAAAATAAGGCCCTTTGACCCTAAACAAAGCTTCCCAAAATCAAGCACAATGAAAAACAACATGGAACCACACCTCCATATGGGGTATTTCGCATTCATGTTAGATATGAATGCCATTATAAGGTTTTTCACATGATGTATAGGTCACAAGGCCTTAACCATCATCTAAGAATGAAAACAAGTGCCTTAGGATATTTCTAAAACTCTTCGAGCTTAAGAGCCTTGAACAAGTCCATGAACCAACATAGGGGAACTTGGGGTGTTTAACCTCTACGTGGGATACAAGATCCATTAGTGGGTTTTGTGCACTAGAAATGAGTGTTGAGGCATAATAATGGTCAAGGGAAAATAATGACCTTATGCTCTAATTTAACGTTTTCGATCTCAATCCCCATGAAAAACACCTAGAAACAATGACACAAGCCATCTCCATGGAGTCCTTGGCATTTGAGTTGAATATGGGTTCCATTATGAGGTCTTAGGCATTATGGACAGGTCTAGGTTCAATGAATAGTTGGGGCATAGAAAAAAGAGCCTCTAACCCTAAACCTTGCTTCTTAGGTTCAAGTTCCAAGATTGAGCCTTGAATCAAAACATATGACCTTTATATGGTATCAATGAACTCAAAGTAGGATATGGGAACCATGAATAACTTAGATGTGTTCCAATAATATATCTTGTGTTAGAAAACCAAGGGGTTAGGTAGATCAAATAACTAGTATTCTAAGAGAGAGGTGGTGTATGGAGATATTGTAACAACACTTAAGTATAATCGAGCATAGCTCAACATACATAGAAGTGTGAGAAACCAAAATGTTTTCATACAAAACACATATCACACACATTCATCTGATTTGTATAGTCATTTATTATATTTAGCCATAAGGAACTCATATATGGTAGTAGGATGTAAGCAACTCCCTGGAAGTGAAGAAGATAAGGTCCACACAGATTGATAAGGGTGCATAACAAACCCCTTGATTTATTCCTTGTTTTGTGCATCAATTCACTACTTTGGTCTAATTTCTTGACTAGTTGAATGCATAGTCAACCACTTATTTGAGTGCTCAATCAACTATTCTACTCAACTATTGACTATGTCTAGAATATCCATAGGTGTGATGAACCTGCATAACCTATTATTCCAACACCCCCCCATCAACACAATGCTTTGGAGATTTTGGAGGTGAAATTAATTCTGTACACCCCTTCCCTATAATTGTGGCTTCATGAAGCCCAAGCATAGCCCAAATTTTCACAAACTTAGATTCTGATAGAGACTTTTAAAATATAATAACAACATGATCATCTGTCTTGCAATAAAAACAATTCACAACATTATCCTATCCTAAATATCTCAAGTAATGAGTATGAAGCTCCACATGCTTCATCTTGTTGTGTGCAATAGGTTTCTCTGCAACATGTATCACACTTTAATTGTCATAATACGCCACATTCAATGTCTCAATTGAAAAAACAAGTTTTCCCATGAGATGTCAAATCCATACCTCTGTGCCAACATGCACTACACCATGATATTCTACTTATGTGGTCAAAAGTGAGACCACCTTCTACTTTTTACAAGACTAGACTATGGGTCTAGAACCAAGATGAAGCATATCTCTAGATGTAGATTCCTTGTTGTCAGTGTCTCCATCCCATTCCTAGTTAGTGTAACTAATCGACTAGTTTACTTTATCATTATAATACTTTATACCAATCTAGTAAGGGCCCTTGATACAACGAATAATTTTGTTTGCATTCTTAAGATGACTTTCTCATAGATTCTACATAAAATGAGAAACCACACAAACACCAAAGGAAATACCAGGTCAATTATAATTTAACAAACTCTAGTTATGTTGTTTATAATTCTGAAAATAAACCGTGTAAGGAGTTTTTGTCAAAAACTCTTAAATAATTTATTTCCAGAATTATAAACAACAATATGAGGCACTGGGAAAATCAACATACTTTAACCTCTAGTTAGTCAGGTGCCCCAATATTATCAACTAACTTGAAATTCCCATATCACTTGGGGAGTTAATATATTATTTTAGAAACCAATGAGCTCTATGTAATGACACTTGATAATTCCATAATGCCATGCACTGGTAAAGTGGGGAGAAGGCGGGGGAAGTGACAAACCAAGAAAGCAATGGAAAAAATCCATTCAAGATATTTCCTCGATTTGGGAAAGAACCATTGGTAAGAAATCACATGTTTGGGAAAGGTTGAAGTGATGATGGGCTAATATATATGTGCGTGCGCACGTGGTTGTTTACCTAAATGTTCATCCTTCATAGGTTACCCTTGACGATGTATGAAGATGAACACAATCACCATTGGTAAATAGGTTGGGCAAGCCCATGCCATCTCTACTACTAACCACTTATATAGGGATACCGACAAGTTGTCGATAAAGTGTAGCATAGACTTTGACAAAATCACACTCCTTGGTTACTTTCACTCTCGACCAATAAAGTTTAGCACATGATTTATAATCTTTCATTTTGAACTTCTATAAATGGTTCAACACATATTTAGGTTGAGAAATAAAGATAGCACTTGATAATTCCACAATGACATGCACCGGTAAAGTGGGGAGAAGGTGGGGGGAGTGACAAACCAAGAAATTAATGGAGAAAATCCATTCAAGATCTTTCCTTGATTTGGGAAAGAACCATTGGTAAGAAATCACAAGTTTGGGAAAGGTTGAAGTGATGATGGGATAATATATATGTGCATGCGTGTGTGGTTGATTACATAAATTTTCGTCCTTCATAGGTTACCCTTGATGATGTATGAAGATGAACACAGTCACCATTGGTAAATAGGTTGGGCAAGTCCACCCCATTGCTACTACTGACCCCTTAGATAGGGCTACCGACAAGTTGTCGATAAAGTGTAGCATAGACTTTGACGAAATCACACTCCTTGGTTAGTTTCACTCTCGACCGATAAATTTTAGCACATGATTTATAATCTTCCATTTTGAACTTCTATAAAAAGGTTCAACACATATTTAGGTTGAGAAATAAAGATAGCATCATCCATTTGTAAGACTTGGATGCTCAAAAGTAAATGCAACAAACTAAGGTTAGTCATCTCAAATGTGTTTGCTAATTGTTTCTTCAAACCCAAAATGAAATCAACATCGCTTCTAGTAGTGGCCAAGTTATCCACATACAATGAAACGATTAACGTTTCATAATTTACATGTAATACACATATATTTTGATTTGACTCACAACATTTAAAATCAAGATTGAGGAAAAAACAATCAATCTTCTCATACCATGCTCCGGGGGCCTATTTTAAACTATACAAGGATTTCTTTAGTCAACACATAAGATTTCCATCCTTTTCAAATTCAGGGGGTTGCTCCATTTAAATCCCTTCTGTGAGATCAACATGTATAAAATCACTTTTGACATCCATCTAATGTACCTCTCATCCAAAGTGAGCAGGAAGTGAATAAATTAGTCCGATAGATTTCATTATTGCAATAAGGGCAAAGTTTCAGTGTAGTTGATGCTTCTTACTAAGAAAAATATTTCACTACCAAATGAACCTTATGTCTTTCAACAATGCCTTCGAATGTAAATTTGGTCTTATAAACCCATCAACAAGTCAACACATTCTTTCCTTGCAGTTGAGGAACTAAGTCCCATGTGTCATACTTCACTAAGGAATGATACATGTAAGTTATAACATTCTCCCATTTAGGTCAACCATGTGTATCTACATATGTATCTAGATCCCATGCATCTAGCACATGCACCATTAAAGAAATACTACCAAACTATTTTTGACTTGTAGTTTTTACTGATCCATTAATATGTCTCACATCATCTCAAATAACTTCTGTTATATTGGTTAGTCTTTTGGTAATACAAGTCCCTTTGTTGAAGGAGTTCTTGTACCGAAATCACCATTATTGGACTAAATATGACTTCGAAAATTTGTAGTTGATTCTATTATGGAAGATCAATTTCATGTTGATTTAGGTAAAGAAGTCGACTATCTAGTCGATGGTCCCGTGATGTACTTAGTCGAACCAAAATTCCATGAACCAAAAGAGGAGTTCAAAAGAGTGATACTTGAGGTATTCACGTCAAAGGCAACATATCTTTTGTAAATATTCTTTTATTTGACAAGATCAAACGAACTATGGGCCTTTGACTATTTAGAGTATCCCATCACGATACAAACAAGACTCTTCATGTCTAGTTTCTTCCTTCTATCATCCTGAATTTGAGCCCACACTATGGGACTAAAGGTTCTAAGATGTTCGACCAAGGGTATTCTCCCACTCCATTTATTGAGTGGAGTCACATCCTATATATCTTTAGTTGGAATCATATTTAACAAATAATTTGAGTAATAAACATATTCTACCCAAAACTTAGTCGACATCTACATTTGGCCTGAAGCAAACGATGTGCCATTTCTACTAAAGTATAATTTTTTCTTTCTACAATGATATTCTTCTAAGGTGTGTAAGGTACATATATTTTCTAAGATATTATGACAAATAGATTTCAAAAACTTTGCCTACGTATTCTCCTCCATTGTTTGATCTTAAACATTTCATAGGTCAAAAACATTGCTTTTTAGCTAATGCCTAAAATTCCTTGAATCTTAATTCAAGGGATATACCCAATTATACCTAGAAAAGTCACCAATGAAGGTCAAGACCTATTTTTCATCAACTAGTGATGGATTGTTCATGGTGCATAGGTCATTATTGACAAGTTCCACATGAGTCTTTGCTCTCCAATGTTTCCCTATTTCAAAGGTATCCTGATGATAGTTTCCAAGTAGACATCTTCCACATACTCCATCGGGGGGGAGGGGGGTGAACAACCTTAGGTAGTATAGTAACCATGTTAGGTTTCACCATTAGTTTCAAGATCCAAACGTTTAGATGTTTGAGTTGTCCATGCAAAATTCTATTACGATCATCAATCTGAGCTGTGAGTGTTGTTGATCTTGGATGTTTCTTGGGAAAATCATAAAACTTATACATTCTATCCTTAAGGTCAAGAAAACCCTAAGTGACACAAACAAATTTGTTGTGCATATTCTCACAACTAATCGATCTAGCCAAAATTCTACATTCTTGCTAGTTTGACTTAGTTGGGTTACAAACAATGTATTGGCACTCAAACTACATACATGATACACATAAGTGATCACACCTTTATGACATTCAATCTTTCCATAACTAACAACAATAAGTCCATAATCATCTACTACAAAAATTTTCTTTTTTGTAGCTTCACTTAATGAAGAAAAGAGATAAGGATATTTAGCCATATGATGGGTGCAACTAGAGTTGACTGTCCCATTAGTTTGAGAAGTGTAAACATGCGAGGCTTAATAAGCACTAACAAACAACATATAGTTATTTACCTTACCTTATGAAGTTCACTGCTACAAGTCAACCAATATTCTATTTAACAAGTCTCCTTCAAGCTTCTTCACTTTCTCCTCTAGGTCCTTGGTCTTCTACTGATCCGAAAATCCATTAACTGATTTTCAAATAGTTTTTAGTGTCAATTGTCTTAGCTTATAATTTTAAAGCTTAATGAAAAATTGAAAGGATAAATTGAAGAAATGAATAACAAAATCAAAGACAAAAGACACAAGCAAGTTCATAATGGAGTTCACCCATCTTGGGCTATGTCCCCAGGTTTTCTTCAATTGCCCAACCGCTCCATTATTATAATGTGAACCACTTCAAATGCTTTAATACATTACAATGGATCTCCTACCTGCAATAAAACGTCTTTAGGTATTCTACAACAATAGTGGTACTCCAGAAACCCACTTCCTACTCTCGAGCTACCAAGAAATGGCCTAAAAAAGCTCACTTCTTCTAATTACATAGGAAAAACACCTGTATAACAATAAACTCTCGACCAATCCTTTCATGTTCCATGCATCTAACGCAATGGTTAAATCATTAGGTTATTATAAAACCGGTCGAGGGTTCAAACCCATGCCCTTTGGGATTTTTCGGGCTATGCAATTATTTGTCATTCAAATATAATGTATTTTATTTTCCAATACAAAATAAGTCGTTGGCACATTGGTTAAGTTGTTGGGTTGTTTGGGCAAAGGTCACAGGGTCAAGCCCGTGGACCATCCACCTTTGGCAAAATGGTTAAAATATTCAGTTTAAGTAAAATATTCTCCGCTATCCATAACGAGCACTACCAATGGCCCAATGGTAAATTATTGGGTTGTTGTCGACGAGGTCTGGGGTTCGATCCACCTGCCCAACAATTATGTGGTGGATAAGCCTCTTTTGGGAAATTAGGCCTACCATGTGGCGACCCCTGATTGGTCGATGTGGTGGCCATGTAACCATGCCACATTAATCAACGCCACATAACCTTGCCAATCAACGCCATGTCAACATCCATACAACCTAGTCAACATCCATACAACCCAGTCAACATGCTACGTCAACCTCTGTACAGTCCAATCAATATGCCACATCAACATCTGTACGGTCCAGTCAATATGCCACGCCAACATCCATACTGCCACCTGCCATGTTCATACTACCACATGCCTTCTAATTTTTACACTTTGTACACATGGTTTGACTTGTCTCTTTGATTTGTACACTTTCAAAAGAATAAAAACATTATGTTGCATATAAGTGATGTTATAACAGGTCATCACTTGTATAATTTTCCCTTCTAGGGGTCTCATACACAACATGTGAGGTTTACAACAATGGAAGCAAACAACTTTGGAGATGTGTTGCCCATTTATTACCAAAATCGACTAATGAATTCTCCTTTTTGGGTTTCTCCTCTTGGATTGCTGGTGCTTGACCAATTCTTTCATTTGCTACCTCTTTCTTCACAGGTGCATGCATAAATTTCTTGCCTTGCATTAGACGAAGTTGTGGATGAAGTTTCCAACATATGTCAATCCAATGACCACTCATATTGCAATGAGTGTAATAATTCTTTGACCGCAAGTCCTTCTTGCCACAATCCACATTCAATCTTGGAGAGTGGTCTTTACATTTTTCCTCCTTCCTAGTAGAGATGACCTTCCTGTACAAGGACTTTCTCTTCCAATGTTTATGCAATCCGTAAAACGTACATGGATACTTATACCATAAACTATGTTTCTTGTTTCCATTCTTCTTATAGTCAAAGATTACATTGGAATAATCCGGTCTATTATACCTTTCATGGAAGTTCTTGTTGCAAGTCTACCAAGAAGAAATTATCTTCACTCCTTCAGGATGTTCACCTCTCATTCGAGATTCCTTGCATTCTTTGTCACTCTCATGAAGTGATATGCCTTCGCTTTGTATACGGTATTTATGTAATGGATTAGACTCTTCTCTTGAAGCATTTCTTACTTCAGGGACCTTGGAGCATTCTTCAACTTCTCCTTTGCCATATCCCAAACTTGCATAGCGAGGTGTTTCCACAACCCCTATGGGATTAGCCATTCCTTGGCCATTAATTCCAAGACCCTTTCCATCATAACCTATCTTGGTTAGCAACTTAAAACCAATACCATGAGTATGTTTCTCAAATTCACCTAAAGAGGTATCTACCTTTTGATGGGAAGAAGGAGAAAATGTCGACTCACTTACATTGCATACCTTAATGACAGATTGTGAACCTGTGGTAGAAGACAATCTTCTTAGCATGGTATATTCTTCTTTGTCCTCCACTCTTTCAACTTTCTGAAGCTTTGCTAAAAGTTCATCCTTGTCTTGCAATTCAAGCTATAAATTTTGCTTCTCATCCTCAAAGACTTATAGTAACCTTCTCAATTCAAAATTATCTTCCTATATCTGCTGGTTAATCTCTTCAAGTTCCTGAAGTCTTGCTCACTTCAAATATTTTCCCATGATTGTCCTTTTGCAATCTACTCTTCAAACTGCAAATCCTGTCAAACCAACTCTGATACAAACTTGATCCGAAAATCCATTGACCGATTTGCATATAGTTTTAAGTGTAAATTGTCTTAGCTTATAATTTTAAAGCTTAATGAACAATTGAAAGGCTAAATTGAATAAATGAACAACAAAATCAAAGACAAATGACACAAACAAGTTGATAACAGAGTTCACCCATCTTGGGCTACGTCTCTAGGTCTGCTTCAACTATGCAACCGCTCCATTATTATAATGCAAAGAACTTCAAATGCTTTATTAGATTACAATGGATCTCTAACCTGCAATAAAACGTCTCTATTCCTACTACAACAAAAGTGGTACACCAGAAACCCACTTCATACTCTCAAGCTGCCAAGAAATGGCCTAAAAGAACTCATTTCTTCTAATTACACAGGAAAAACTTCTCTATAACAATAAGCTCTCAACAAATCATTTCACATTCCCGCATTCGACGTAATGGTTAAATCATTGGGTTATTGTAGAACCGGTCGAGGGTTCAAACCCATGCCCTTTGGGATTTTTCGGGCTAAGCAATTATTTTCAGTTCAATCATAATGTATTTCGTTTTCCAACACAAAATAATTCGTTGGCGCATTGGTTAAGTTGTTGGCTTGTTTGGGCGGAGGTTGCGGGGTCAAGCCCGTAGACCATCGGCCTTTGACACAATGGTTAAAATATTCACTTTAAATAAAATATTCTTCGCTATCCATAACGAGCACTATTGGTGGCCCAACGATAAATCATTGGGTTGTTGTCGACGATGTCGGGGGTTCGATCCACTCGCTCGAAAATTCTAGGGTGGATAATCGCCTTTTGTGAAAATTGGGCCTGCCACTTGGTGACCCCTGATTGGTCCATGTGGCGGCCACATAATCACACCACGCCAATCAATACCACGTCACCCTACCAATCAGAGCCATGCCACCTTGACAATCAATGCCACATCAACATTTAAACAACCTAGTTAGCATGCCACATAAACATCCTACAACCTAATCATCATGCCACATCAATATCTATACAGTCCTATCAACATGCCACATCAACATCAGTACGGTTCAGTCAACATGACACATCAGCATTTGTACTTCCACCTGTAACATCCATCTTGCCACATGTCTTGTCCGTACTTCCTTATGTCATGTCTGTACTGCCACATGTCGGTCCTAGGTGATGCCACGTGTCAACCCTATCATCCCTTTTGCCTGTTTGGCCAAAAATTTAGAACACCGTAACTTTCTCATATGACTTCCATTTGACCTCATTCAAGAATCATTGGAAATCCCTTGATGAATTCTTCGACATGGGTACATTTACATCACAATTCGAAACCATCAGTTTTGCTTGGTTTTAGAGATTCTCATGGATTATCTATCAACAAGACTTCTCCATATGTCCTATTTTCCCATAATAATGATAAATCTTCTTCTTTCTACCTTTATTATTTGAAGTATGATTAATAGGATTCTTTTCAAAAATCTTGTTGATGCAATTGCATTTTTTCTCCTTACTACATTGTTGACCTTTTTCTCTAAAATTATGTTGACCTTTTTCCTTCAACAAATGGGCTTGTTTCTTGACCTCAAGTTTCCTTTCTTCAAGCAAATTTTCCTATCTCCTAATCAGTAAACCATATAAAGAATCAAAGAAACAATTCTTACCATCACCTTTTTTGGAGGTCCAACTTGTTAGAAATAATAGATGTGTTCGTTTAACCATAGACAATATAACAATATTGTCACCCAACCATAGGCCGAAGCCACCCCCGAGCACCTTAAACTTGACAGAGAATGATTCCGGAAGTAAACCAATAGCCAACCAAGGCTAATGCATCAAGCAAAGATAACCAAGACTGATTAGAAAGTCCAACCATAACCAATAGAAAGTTCGAGCCTAAACCGAGAATACAGATTGCAGTAGTTGTAGCTGCAACTACTCCCCAGACTTGTGCACTTGCCCAGTTTCTGCAGTGCACAGTTCTTCACTATTGTAATTTCGAGCCGTGTGTACCAAATGAGGTTTGGATACTTGTATTTATACTATTTTTCCTAAGTTGTCTGGGCCGATTTCTCATTCTGGAGGCTAAATACTTAATATTAAATATTTCCTTGAGCCGGCTTATCTTCTAGGGTTATGTTTAATGCTTTAGGGTTTCTTCTTGCTTCCCAGAATATTCTATTCTTGTCAGGGTTACATGTGGAGATAAATATCTCCCGCAACTACCATAATATCAACACTCCCTCCTAGCTAGGAAGGTATTGAAGGCAATGGTCTTGAGCACAAACATACCATTCAACTGGTAGCATCATCATAGCCATACAAACTAACTCATGATTAGATCATGAGCACCATCATCACTTTCATTTGATAGCATCAACTGCATCATCTCTCGAAGCCATACTCTATCTGAGTAATCAGGCATGATGTTGAATAAGTCACTCACTCCACAAAGCGATACAAGGACCATTCTTCTAATCTAGACATACGTCCTAGAAGAATGACTATCCCAACAGATGCTAAAAGCTATGTTATGGACTACAGAGACCATTACTATAGCAATGCCAATCTAGGACTATTTTCTAATCGAGTCATATGTACCATAGAGATCTATCTCAACCTATATGCCTTAGAAAATATCGGTCCTTAACCATTTTCCTAATCGGCCCACAATCTTTGCCTTTAGGAAAAATAATAGTCCATGATATGTCAACAACCTGTCAACCTGGATCATTCTCCATAGAGAGATAACCTTTCCAACAACAATTTGTTCTATCTGGACCATTTTCCACCTGGAGAATGTCTGTCCATAAGCACACTAACTATCCATCTAGCTGATAATAATTTTCAACACTATTGATAGTCTACATGGAAATCAGAACAATGTCATTCAATAGAACACAATTGTGTTTATCCATAGTAGTACACAACTACAATCTAGTGGTACACTACCACACCAAGTAGCACACGACTACTCAATCAGTGACACATAATCACAACCAGTGGAACATATCCACCACYGTAGCATACATCTACTRTCCATAGACATACAATCTCCATAGCAATCATATCATCTGATATCAACCTCCACATAAAACAATATCATGATATAAAATGGATCATCTGGGCCATTCTTCCACTCACATCAACAAGATCTGGAAGAGCATCTRCCCTCAGAAAGTAAAACATCAKCCATGAGCTATMTGAACTATTCTTCTCAAGCATAGAAGAATAACTATGCTGATTTMTRAGGCTGGACCATTCACCTAATTGGGCCATTCCTATGACACTAAACATATTGCAACCTGGATAGAATGAGTCTGCCCTAGGGAATGCATGCCCCTGATTGCTRAACCTGGACCATTCACCTAACTGGRCCATTCCTCTGGAACTAAACAAAGTGCAACCTAGAGAGAATGAGCCTGCCTTAGGGAATGACTGTCTGGACCATTTCCTAAGGAAATGACTGTCCTGCACCAACCTCCAAAATAGACCATTCTTCGAAACTGCTCACAACTGTGAACTTTGAAAGAATGACCTTTTGACGAGGCATACCATTCTACTTGACCACTACTGAGAGTGACTGTCAAGAAGAATGATTGTCCTAGACCATTCCCCTACACTGGCCAGAAGGGGAATCATTGTCTATGGTACATCAACAATATATTGAACCATTTTTATTACGAAAATTACCGTCCGATCTAGACTATTTTTCGAACTGGAAAATGCATGTCCGTCAGAAATCTCAAACCACTTTCCGAACTGGAAAGGAAATGCTCATCTTGGACCATTTTTCGAACTGAAAAATGACTGTCCATAAATCAATAACACATCAATGCTCCCTCCCAACCTAGGAGTAATCTCTTCCTTTTTCAATAAGGAAGTCGTCTCCACCAGCTCTAACTTTTTCTCTTGAGTACACAATTTTTTTTCTCATTTTGGACAGAGGTTTTACCAAAATATCTTCTATCTCTTCATCTGTGGAGATATATTGGAGAACCACTTCTCTTTTCTGGACTTCATCACTGAGAATGTAATGCTTGATCTCAATGTACTTCAGTTTGTCTGGATCACTGGTTTTCTCAGAAGGCTTCATATAGCTCTGATTATTACAGTATATCATGGTTAGATTCATCTATTTTGTTTCCTGCTAGCTCATGACATCATGACAAGGCTCTAACTGGAACATATCCAAGTGGCACTTCTTCTGTCATCATGAGAGTTTGTCATGGATTATCAATCCATCATCCTGGACTTCTAAGTAACCATTCAGATACAATATCTCTGTCATAGAAAGTTTTTCACTAGTCTTCTGCTGTATATGAGATACTCTGCATCAAGTTGTTTGAATCTGTGCAAGGTCTTCTTATATCTGCATACATGGGTCTCTTTCTGGTATACCTAAAGACCTTGAGATTGCTTTACATAATCTTATTCCTCAAATTCTCTATTGGGAGAACATTCTTTTACAACCAATTGATGTAAACTTCAATCCATGGATACTACAAGAGATATAATAGCTCAAATAGAGGTATATCTGGTTTATGGGAGCAAGCTATTATCATAGTCTTCTCCTCCTTCTGGAAGAACCTCTAGTTCTGAATCTCGCAATGCTTCCATTCATAACCCTTTTTTCACAATTTCTTACATATATTGTTCTTCATCATAACTTCCATTTCTTCTGCTTGATTGCATCTGGTGGGTTCAAACCAAGCTGATAGTCTTGTGATTCTCGATATAATGACTAGTTGTTCTGGATTTTCTTTCTCTCTTGGAATTTTCATGTTCTTCCTCATGTTTCTCTTTAGTTCTTGGGTCCATGGAGTTTTCTATAGATTCTATGCCCTGAAGATTCCAACTTCTTCCTTTCATCATAGGATCATGAATGTGGATGGACAACCCGAGATACTTTAAGGCTTCTTTTCGAAGAAGACTTCTTCTAAATTCAAACTGAACATGTGCTACTTTTCTTGGCTGCTACCATTAATGGGAACATGGATAGATACTTCATAATCCTCAATGGATCATATTATTTAGGATTAGCTCCCTCCTAATCCTTTCTTCACGCATGAATGCAAGCTCTTCTTTTGGAATTATATAATCGGCTCCCTCCATCTAAGAGAGTCCACACTTCCGTCCGCATCCTTATTGCCTTCTGCAAAGTGTCACAAGTCTTTTTCTAATTTCCTCTTGATTTCTGACTTCTTTCTGTTTTTACTTCTTCCAGGTTTCTTCAAGTTTGATTCTAATTTCGACTTATCTTGCAGCTGTTACTTATGTTAATAGCTTCCACATGAATTGTTACCAATGATTATCTATGCACTTCATCTTTTCATGTGTATTGCTTGACTTGTAGTCATCGTGATAGCAATCCTTATCTTGTTATTCTTCCATAGGCGTTGTTTCTCTTTGAACATCTTATCTTCTAAGAAATAGATATGCAAAATATGTATAGAAGTTATGTAAACATGGTATGTACAAGAATTATGAAGAACATTGTTACCTTCTCTTAGAAGAATAATTCTGTTTTATCCTGCTTGGCATTCTTTGAGGGTTCCCTTTCTTCGATAACTAATGCTTCTTGTGTTTCCTTCCTTTTCTTTAACCCGGGATAATGATTCTTGTAGTGACCATATTTTTCGACAGTTGAAGCATTGTATTTTTGACATATCTTTCTCTTGATTTGGTTTCTTCCTTGAGCCAAACTTCTTTTTATTCCTAAAATTCTTGAACCTTGCTGTGAAGGCTCAATCATCGTATTTATTTTGGGGTTTCTCTTTTGCACTAATCCTTGATTCTTCTTGTGCACAATAAGTCCAAAGTTCTTCAAATGTGGGATACTCCTTCCTTGTGTTCATGCTTGCGGTAAATGTATCCCATGTCTTGGGAAGATCATTGAGTACTATATTTACCAGTTCCTTCTCTGAAATGATTTCTTCAATAGTTTATAGTTGATCTCTTAACTGAAAGATTCTCACAAGGTATGATGTTATTCATTTTCATGTCACATAGCTCATTCTTCATACTCATCACTTGTCCAATGTTTGTGACCGAGAAGAGGTTAGTTACAAAATCGTACATCTTCTTAGATGAGTCAAGATGAGAGATGTACTGTATCAAGTGGTGTTTTACAGAGTCCACTATGATACTCATGGCATTGATGCCATTGTCTTTGAACTTCTCCATAACTGCAATGCTCCGAAGCTACTTCTCTTTTCCTTCTTCAAATTGTGGTTCCACGATCTTTCCTTTCACGATATCCAACACTTTATTCTTGGAATGGATGAGATCAATCCTTTTCTTCCATGCTTTGAATTTAGAAGCCCCTTTTAACTTGTTTTCTGACTTCATAGAGTAAGTCGTGACTTGTTTGACTCGGTTAACCTTTGGCTTTGACCAAAAAATCAAAATTGACGTCTTAGATTTCTGAGAGTACCAGGAGGTGCACTAGGTTAAGGCGCACTAGGCTATCCATAAATTAGGTCAATCTCTTCACTTAAGGTGCCTCAACAAGAGGGTTAGGGTTTTGTTGTTGTAACAAAAATTGACTACAACTGCAACTGTAGCTGAGCAAATCCTCCCAATCTATCTTCCAGTGGTTAGACTATCCAAAGATAGTGTGGGCCCATAACTTGTTAGGAATAATAGATGTGCTCGTTTAACCATAGACAATATAACATTATTGTCACCCAACCATAGGACGAAGCCACCCCCGAGCACCTTAACCTTGATAGAGAATGATTCCGGAAGCAAACCAATAGCCAACTAAGGCTAATGCACTAAGAAAATATAACCAAGACTGATAAAAAAGTCCAACCATAACCAATAGAAAGTTCGAGCCTAAACTGAGAATACAAATTGCAGTAGCTGCAACTGCAACTACTCCCCAGACTTGCACACTTGCCCAGTTTTTGCAGTGTGCACTTCTTCACTGTTGTAATTTCGAGTTGTGTGTACTAAATGAGGTCTGGCTACTTGTATTTATATTGTTTTTCCTGAGCTTTCTAGGCCGACTTCTAATTATGGAGGCTAAATACTTAATATTAAATATTTTCTTTAGCCAGCTTGTCTTCTAGGGTTATGTTTAATGCTTTAGGGTTTCTTCTTTATTCCTGGAATATTCTATTCTTGTCAGGGTTACATGTGGAGGTAAATACCTCCCACAACTACCATAATATCAACACAATGAAATGGAACATCAAATAGAACACATCATACAATGTTTCTAGATTCATTAGGATCAATTCTATGCACTTACCATCTTTCTTTGGAAAATATTTTTTGCATTCACTTAATTTTAAATGAAGTTCCTTCACATGGGCTGAGTAATATTCAATTATTTAAAAAGAGAGAGGATCTAAAAAGATAAACTCTTTCTCAATCCACATGTGAGTTTTATCAAACAGATTCTTTAGCTTCTTCCAAAGAACATTTAGACATTCGATATTGATTGTATGAAAGTGAATCTCCCTAGAGATGTAGTCATTATGACTCCTACAAATTCATTGTTTTCCCCATCGACAACAAATTTTTGTTGGTCATCCTTCATATTTGGAACCGTGGTTTTTGTAAACTACTAAAGTGCCTTAATATTCAACAATGTTTCCATATATTGTTCCCATATTCCATAATTATGGCCATATGGAACCACACAGTCTTCCTTGAAAAAAATGATACTGATCTACAGATCTAATACCATATTTATTCTGCAAGTCAAAACCCTTAGTTAATCTACTAGACATATATATCTCATCAGGAGTGCATATAACTGATAGCCTTCAAAAGACTTGTGGATATCAGGTTAGATCTCAAACCACTAGCTCTCATGGCATGTTGCAAAACTAGGTGATAAGGTAGATTAGAGAGCTATTATTCTAACAAAGAGGTAGTGTCTAAAGACACCATTACAACACTTAAGCACAACCAAGCATAGCTTAACATACATAGAAGTATAAGAAACCAAAAGGTTTCTATAGTTAACATGTATCACATACATTCATCTCATTCATACATTCATTAATTAGATTGAACCATAAGTCCATATTATATAGCATCAAGATGTAAACAACTCCTTTCAAGAGAGGAAAATGAGGTCCATACAGATTGATGAGGTTGCATAAAAAACTCCTTTCTTTCTACCTTGTTTTGTGATTCGATCAACCACTTTGGTTTAGCTACTCAACAAGTCAAATGCTTAGTCGATCACTCAATCAACTCTCCTAGTGGACTATCGATTATCTGTCTCTAAAATATCTATAGGTTTGATGAACCTTAATAGCCTACTATTCCAACATATCAAAGTCTATCAAAGGTTATGGGAGGACAACAAGGGGTTTGTTCTTTACATGCAACTTCTCAGCCTCAATCCCCATGAAAAACACTTGCAACCCACAAAACATGCCCTCTGTTGGGGATGTTTTGATTATGAGTGGTTTACTAGGGGACATTATGATGTTTTCAGTAAGTCTAATGAGTATTTGGGTCTTGGTACTTGTGAGGGAAGGATACCAAGGGTGTTAAGCATTTAAAAAATCTTCACAGGCTCAAACACAATAAAAGTTTCATTGAAACACCACGTATGACCTTTCTATGGAATATTTGGCCTCTAAGTGGGATATGGCCTTCATTAATTTGTTTTGGGTAGCAGTGACGGGTCTAGGGCCCTAGACCATGGCAAAAAATGAAAACAATGGTCTTACACAATAAATAGACCTTCTAGGTCTCAATCATTGTGGACAAGGCCTCCAACCATGACACATGCCCTCTCCATGGGCTCTTTCACCTCTTAGTGGTATCCATTCCACCATTAGATGATTTTGTGGAAATGAGATGTGTCTAGGGGCCTTGATTATGACTAGGAGAGGAAAATAGTTCTCTTGCACTTAAAATAAGGTTTAGTGCTAAAGCTTTTCTTTTGAAGCATGTTAGGGCGAGGGAGTTTTACATGGTTATTATTTTATATAAAAATAGTGCACACACTTTTAAAATTCATGCATGAAATTATAATGCACATGAACTAAAAAAATTTAGGTGGGATCATGTCTTTTCCTCTATGTGTTGGATGAGTAGGATGCTTTGGTTTTAGCTTCATAGTGACAAAATTGGTGGTTTAGACTGGATTAAAAAAAGCACACTAATTATTCCAACTCCCTATTATTATCTTTGTTTTCGAAGAGGTTTTTAAATATGGTCCAGATATTCATTTGTGATGAAACTACACACATTTATAGAGATCTATATGCATACTCCAATTATATATATAACTGTTTTTATATTATTTTATATATTTTATTTGTTTCTATTTTTATATATGTTATAATTCTAAAATACACAGGTCTTTTGTTTTTTCATAACTTCTTATTTTCTTGCCCATCCAAAAAACATATTATATGGTTCACAAGTATAGACTAAAATCTACGCGCAAATTTTTTTTTGATTAATTATGTCAAGACCATCGAATGTGGTGTCTTAACTCTTACCTTGTAATTTTAGGGATTCAATAACTTTAATCTATCTATCTATCTATCTATATATGTAATTAACATTAAAAAATATGTAAAATTTGTAATGCACAAGAACTAACTATTATCTACAATTGTGCAAATTTGTTTCAAGAAATTTTGTCATGTAGGTACTAAAATGATGTTTTTATGGAAACATATGCATTATATTTTAAAGGAAAAGTAACATCCCATTGTTAGAAGAACATTATTTTTTTCTTAATTATATATTGTTTTCATAAATAAAAGTTATATATTATAGAGGTTTATTAATTTCCCTACATTCTATCATTTTACACCATATTCTAATAATGTGTGCATGTATCTTGAATAATTCCTCCTGGTTGATAAATTGCTATTTTCCTATATTTTCATTGCAACTAATATGTCATGAAAATGGAGCATTAGTCTACACCAACTTAGCAGTGCAAAATAATATTTTTGTTGTGTGCAAAAGTACTACTCTATAGGGATGGAAAATAATGAACTTTTTCTTCAAACACAACCTTAGTTTAAATGCTTGTATTATGTGGTTGCCATACTTAAACCATTGGAAATTAGGGACCAAATAAAAATGGTATTCAATTATGAAGATGGGAAATGAGTAAGTAAATAGCTCCAAAAATTTGATGTACTAGACTATTGCTTTTTGTATTCAATTGTTAGGTAGACATGTATAACATCCAATTATAGGGATTACAAAGAACTAAGAAATACCTCTTCAAAACATGGTTGTATTTGACTATTGTTTTGCATGGTTGCTAGCTAGACATGTATAACATTCAATTATATAGATGTAGAACTAAGAATTTCATCTTTAAAACATGGTTGTATTATGTGGTTGCCAAGTTTGATCAACTCCCAATTAGGCACTTTGTAAATATACCAATCAACTATGGAGATGGAAAATGAGGAAGGTTTAAGATTTAAAACTTGAGTTTATTTTGGTTATGGTTTTTAGCTTGAACTACAAGTTACAAGAGTATTGGGACAAAATATATTGGGTTATAGAGATGGAAAATGAGGAAGTTCCTCCTCAAAATATTAGTGTATAGGGTTGTTTTTATATGATCCTTGCCCAACTTGAACCACTATATCATAGTTTTACATAAGATTTTCCCAGTACACATTATCTATAAGGCTACTGTCATTCAAATATAAGGGTGGAAAATGAAGAAGTTCATCTTAAGATTTGTAGTTTGGTTGATTCTTTCATATGGTGTTTCTTCAACAACTTGAGTTTAATTTGCTATGGTTGTTAGCTTGAATTGCAAGTTAACAAAGATTTGGGACAAATTCTGTTAGGCTAAAGAGATTGAAAATGAGGAAGTTCGTCTTCAAAATATTAGTGTATAGGGTTGTTTTGTATCATCCTTGTCTAGCTTGAGCAATTGGATTTCCATTTTGCATAAGGTTTTTCCAATTTGAACCATTGGATATTATATAAGACTAATGACATTTATATATAAGGATGAAAAATAAAAAATATTATCCTTAAAATTTGTGATTTTGTTAATTGTTTTGTATAATGATATTTGCTTAATTTAAATAAATGATAGTGTATTGGCATAAGAGTACTCCAATGATTATATATACATATTAACTCAACAAACGAGATTTGAGCATTTGCGATTACTTGCATATATAATTGTTTCCTTCAATATAGTGTGCCTTAATTATAACATTTAATAAGAGCAAGCTTCGAGAAAAAGTTAAGGCAATATGTATATTAGTTATTTTAATTAATAATTTACATATGTAATAATATAAAATAGTTATGAGGGGAAACATGTATCGGGGGGAGTCTTCATGATCCCGAAGGGAATACACTATTATATTATGCGTTGGGGCTTGGGAATGTTTCAAATAATCTAGTTGAGGCTTACTCGATATGGTGTGGGATTTCCATTGCTAAAAAAAGGGTTTCAGGTCCTTGTTAGTTTTTGGGGACTCATTGTTAATTATAAAATCAACGATCACTCAACTGAATCTAAGGGGGAACAAATTAAAATCCATTGTATTCCAAATCAAACAATTTCTAGTCCACTTTAATCAGGTTTCCTTTTAACACATCAAGAGGGAATTGAATGGAGAGGAAGATAACTGGGAAAAGTTTGCCTAATCCTTAAATATTAGAGTTCTACTAAAAAACGAGGATCTAAACTATTGCACAATACCTTAGATTGAATGGTTAGTGGTTTTTAATTGACACTAAATCCAACCCACAGTCATTAATCAACAATAGTTGGATGAGACTTTGGAAGTATGACGAGATCCGGCTAGCCCCATATTCCCATATGGCTTGGGAGGTCTCACATGTGGTTATTAAATGCGCCATGATGAATTCCCTTAAGAAATATGGGATACTGCTAGTTTTGTGCTCTACCCTAGGGTGACTTTTTAACAATCTTGTTTGGGGGCTGTTGGGTTTGAGACCTAGTTGTAAACTCTATGTTCTTTTAGTGGGGCTATTGGTTTTGTTGGAGATATTAGACACTCACCTAAGTAATTATTTTCGTAAGGTTGATAGTCCAATGCTGAGAACGCTTCCTTGGATGAGAATATTCTCTCTAGAGAATATTCCCCTACAAAATAGGGAGCTTCTCTTCAGTTCATAGACAATTGCACTTAGTTGCACTCAGTTAGACTAGTGGAAGTCACTCATGTGTCAATTATCTGATAATTGTATGGACTAGTTTACTAGGACTAGGTGGAAAATTACTTTAGTTTATGTAAGTGAGTGTCTATATCTCTCTAGATCACTACTATGGTGACTTCACTTAGCCATATAGAGTATATCATGTGTATTTTACCATTTTACTCTTTAGTGAATACAATTCTTGATTTTTTTCTCTCATCTCTTCTCTCCTTCTCTCAATTTCCAAGCTTTGCACGAATTGTTGTTAGCTAGATTATCTGTGCAGGTTTCACCACAATTATACATGGTATCAGAGCCCACTGGTTTCTAGGAACAAGTTGCATAGGTATTTTATTTGCAGGTCTAGAAGGAGGATGCAGTCATAAAAGATGGATTATTTGCCGACAATTCTTCTCACGCCTCATAACTACTTCAAGTGGAAGCTAAAAATTCTGCATCAACTAAGATGTAGAGGCTTGTACCGTATTACCATGGCTACAGAGGTTGATCCAATCTCTGCTATCGAGAATAACAAGTATCTCAACTGCATGGATGAGGCCTACGACCTCCTTTGTGTCTTTATGTCCCCCAAGCTTTTGTTTCACATTGAAGCTTGTACCACACCATATGATATTTGGACAAAGTTGGAGGATCTCTTTGGAAAAAAGGAAAAAATGAGAGGCCACATGCTTGAGGTCGAGCAAAATTCCTTAGATTCAAGGAATTTCGACAATATCCAAGTCTTCTTTACAAAGTTCAAGTCCCTCCTCCTTCATCTAAAGGGATGTGGAATAGACAAATCCACTCAATATAGCCAGTTAATCCTTTCTATCTTAGAAAAAATTGGTTCGGATTATGCTTTTTTCGTCTCATCGTTTCATACAAACAAATTCACTTTAGGAGTGGCCTGGAAAATGCTGACATTGGATTAGTTTATTGAAACCCGAACGCATGATAAAGATAATCTCATCAGAATGGGGATAATCAAGGGACCCAATGTGCATGCACTTTTTGTGCATGAAAGCAACAACACTTCCAATTCAAAGTCCAAACAAAAAGGTAAGGGAAAGGTGCATGCAGAGCCAAAGACATAATGGCACTCCAAACCCTTCGATGATTCCTCAGGCTCCAAAGGTGGAAAAACAAAGAAAGGGAAGACCAAATGTGGTTACTGCAATTGCGGTTATCATCCCGAGTCCACATGCATGAAGAAGCAAATTGATCAAATGACGTAGATTCTTCAAAAAAATAACCTTAGGGATCATATTCTCGAAGCTGCCAAGAAAAATATGGAAGATCAAGCCAACTGAGGTAACTCTAATGCATTGATTATCATTAACTCTTCTCCCAATGCATGGATCTTAGATTCAGGTGCACTCCACCATATGGCAGTAACAAATAATTTTGTATCTTTTATTTTTTCATGCACAAGTCCTCCCATCCTCATGGGAGATGAATATACCCTAGTTGAGGTCATTAGCTAAGGGAGAGTATAACTCCCACACATAAATTTTGAGAACATATTGCATGTTCCAAAACTCTCCACGAATCTACTCTCCATTTATCAGATAACACATTCTGGTATAGGAAAAAGGGTGGAGTTCACACCTGATTCCATAACCATATATGATATTCATGATAACTCCATGATTGTTCTTGGTGAGGTAAACCACCAATATAATTTGTATACTTTCAGTAAATTCAATATTAAATCTGGCTCTGCTTTACTGCTGATGATACTAGTAGATTATGGCACAAGATATTTGACCATATAAACTTCAAATACATGCAAAAACCATGTAAACAAGATATGGTTACCGACTTGCCTGACATACATTTTTCCAAAGGAGTTTGTCAAGGATGCATTCTTGGAAAATATCCCCATGAGAAGTTTGAGAAAGGGAAGGTTTGGAGGGCCTCCTCTCTTTTGGAGCTCATCCACAATGATCTGATGGGACCCTTTCCTCACCCATCCATCAATAAAGAAAGGTATGTGCTTACATTTATTGATGATTTCTCCCGATACACTTGGGTGTATTTTCTCAGGTAGAAGTCCATGGTTTTTTAGCATCTCAAAGACTTCAAAGCACATGCTGATACTTAGTCAAGGAGAAAGATCAAAATCCTCTGTACAAAAAATGGGGGGGAATATGTTAACTAAGATGTCCAAGATCTTTGTTCAGAGGAACGCATACAACTACAACACACAATACCTTACACTCTGCAGCAGAACGAAGTAGCTGAGAGGAAGAACAGATCCCTCAAGGAGATGACCACTTGGATGTTGCATGCAATATCTCTACCACCCTTGCTTTAGGCCGAGGCACTTAACTATTCCAACCACATTTAGAACAAATCTCCTCACAGATCTATCAAGGACAAGACTCCATTTGAGGCATGGAGCGACAAAAAACTGGAAGTCACCCACTTCTGAATATTTGGATCATGTGCATGGGCCCACGTACCCTCTGAAAAGAGGAAAGCATTAGATCCACAGAGTATCACATGCATATTCGTGGGATATCCAGATGATGTGAAGGGTTACAAGTTACTTGATCCCTCTACCGACAGGCTCATCATTGAGCACAATGTTCAATTTGAGGAAAATCCCTTGCATGAACCATTGGAGCCACATGCAGAGACATTTGTACACTGCTTGCACCAAACATCAATAATGATGAGTCTACTTGCTCATATCATGGTTCAAATATGAGCTCTGAATATGATTCGAAAGAAGAAGAGCATGTCAATGATGAGCATGCAGATGTTGAGCCCCCACAGATGCCCAAGTGGGTAGAAACCACCCTACAAGAAGCAAGAGACCTTGTGGGGGATCCAACTAATCAGAGGAGGTCGAGGTCTCAATTTGAGGATCCTCCTCATGTAATCACAACTACCGAGCCAATGATGCCCATGTATTCTATATGGCTCTAGCTTTAGACCCGCAAACTCGTAGACCCGTGTAGAGGCTTCAGGGAATTCCTTTTGGGAAGATGCTACGCAGTAGGAGTATAACTCTCTCCTAGAGAACCAGACTTAGGATCTGGTTCTGCTTCCTTCAAACATGAAGCTTTTCAGGTGCAGATGGATGTACAAGACAAAGAAGGCAACAAACGAACATGTGAGTAGGTATAAGGCAAGATTGGTTGCCAAAGGATTTCAACAGATCCACGTGATAGACTATGATGAGACCTTTACTCCTGTAGAAAAGATGGATTCCATCTGATTGGACCTTTCTATTGCAGTAGTTAGGGGGTGGGAAGTTCACCAGATGGATATGAATAATGATTTTCTTCATGGGGATCTCTTAGAGGAAATTTATATGGAGCAACCACATGGGTTCATTCATAACTCATCCTTAGTATGCTGATTAAAGAAGTCCCTCTATGGCCTCAAGTAGGCGCCCAGAACTTGGTATGCGAAGATGGATGCCTAGTTTCTCTCTCAACACTTTGACAAATGGAAATCAGATTCAAATGTCTACATGCTGATGACATCAGACTCCTTATTGATCTTAGTTCTCTATGTTGATGACCTCCTGATCACATGCAGTTTGACCTCAACCATTACCACAATCAAAGACATTTTGCATTACAGGTTCTCTATGACGGACATGGGTCTACTGTGTTGGGCTTGTTTTTCCACTCGGGTGAGAAAAAACAAGGCGCTTAGTTTCCTTGTTAGGCTAGCAAGACAATACAGAAAATGGTTAGTTGATTAGTGTATCAACCAAAGAGAAAAAAGAAAATAAATAAGAAGAAAATAGAAACTAAACTAAGTGTATATCAACTAAAATGGATACATGAAAGAGACAAAATAAATAGCTACCAATAGGACTAATATTTGAATTGATAACACCTACAATAAGTATGGGAACTTATGAGTCCCCTCTTCCTCATTGGGAGGGCTCTTGAATACCCCAAATACAAAGCTCTCTTCTTCTAAAAATGGAAATACAACGATGAAGACTCGATGGTTGAACTTCTCAAGAGGAGAGAAATGTAACGCTTACTATGGATGCTCAAGAGGCTTTAAGAGAATGATTGTTTCTCGAAAATCAAATGAATAACATAAAAATCCTCAAAATTATTCTCTTTGTTTGCATAACTTGGTCATGTATTTATAGAACCAATGCAAGATTTTTCATAACTTGCTTTTGGTGTGAATGGGAGCCCTTTGAAGGTAGTTCCCATCCTTTAAGTAGCCCTAATGCTAGATTTTGGGCTGATTTTGAGGTATTATCATGGTACACTTCAACTTGGAAGTGGTTGAGGCTCGACCAACTGCATTAATGTGCCATTTCCACATCAGTGCAGGGTTCTTGTGGAGACAACTGTGTAGATCGTGCAGTTTGTGCATTCAACGCTGTGTTGTCTTGCGCATATGTGCACACACAAGCTTTGCGGAGATTGCACTGAAATTCAATGACTATTTGCATAGTTTTGGTTGCTTGCTAGATAGGTTCTATAAATGCTTGAGGTATGCTGATTGATGTTGTGATGGTACTTTCTTCAACCATTTCTTGTATTGTTGTGAGCAATTTTTCGGTGATAACATGTGCCCCTTGATGTGTGAGGTTAAGAGCATACACATAGCCAAAATACATAATTGTTTCTTTTGATGGTGAATTCATTGTATATAATAGTTTGAGACTTTGTATTGAGGAATTGGAAGAGGGACTCATTGGAGGGAGAGGGGACTAATATGTGAAAAACATGTTCTCTGTAAAAACAAAAGTTTTGTACAAACAAGGTGGCCATGCCCCATGCTCGGGTCATGAAACCAGAATAGTATAATTGTAACTGAAAAACTATCGATGAAGTGAATATATGTGTTGATGTTTGGACAACACCGGGAAGACACACACACACACACACACATATACGTCATGATATTTATAATACCAAGTATAAATATACATAATAAATAAGTAGTTATTTATTATCCAAGGGACACATGCTTTCATGGATGGTCACCATATGTTCTCTATATATGGAATACTCATCATTGTAATAATATATCAATCACGCATATTATCTCATATAGAAAAATCAACATGGTATCAAAGCTAGACCGAGATTGACTCCCTCAGGAGAGGGCCCAGGAAAATGAGAGTGGATTATTGTAGTGTAAATTTGCCACTACATGGTTGTAAGAGATAAATGGTGGCTGCTACCTTGTTTTCATAAATGAAAAAATCCTCTTAAAATGAAAACATATAAGCCAATCACCATTTTTGAAATGGAATCAATAAAAGAACCACACCAAAAAATAGTACGCTTGAAATAAACTTTAAACTATGCAGAGTGGGAGCGAAAACCATACATGTGAGTGATACCGATTCTTGGAGCATTAATGAACACTTAATCTCACTGTCCTGAAACAAAGAGACAAAGTTACCCACATGGTGTTTCCTTGTATGCATGATATCATGTGCATGAATGGAAAGGATCACCATGGTTATATATACAGTCTGCCTAGCCCACGCTATCCGCCATATGGCGATATTCGATGCAGAAGAAGGAGATGGCTAATCATGTTACTTAGATGAATTCTTTATGATTTCGATCTTTAGATGCCTAAAGAATATATATGTTTTATATTCAAAGTAAGGATATGGGTTCAATATTAGTTGAGAAGTCCAATGAAGCACTTATGCAACTTTAGTTGGAGGAAGTCATGGATTTATCTGATGGTGCATCTCAATTGCAACTCGAAGAGGCGTCAATAACACCTGAATCCTCATGCACTAGCTTTTCTTCAAAATCAAATACAATATCTTCCACTACTCCACTAGAAAAACGATGATCCCACCCAGAATGGAGTGAGTAAGCGGATGAGAAGAGGGTGCATATTGGTTCCCTTTCCCAAAAAGGTGAGAAGGGCTAGGAAAAGAGTGGTGGAAGTAAAAAAACATGCCTCTTTTGTGAAAGAGTTGTGCAACATTTGTTTAGAAGCTAAATGCCCATCTGATTTTTTTGATAGGATGGTTTGTTTGCACAAGTTTTGTTCTACTTGCATGGTCCCCCATATCCATAGTAAATTGTAGGAAAATTGGCGCTTATTCATTTCCTCGAACCCAATTACAATGAGCATCTAATTCCTCTAAATTTTGAAGTGATCCTTCCCAATCATGCTATTGAAAAGTGGAAATATTACCAAGAGAGGTCAATGAGAAGGCACGATTATGGTATTTAGTGAACACTAGTTATTGCCAAGAGTGTTAGCCACCAATGGAGTTTACTGTGCTTGTAGAATTGAGGGAAAGTCACTTGTGACTTTCATGTGGATCTACAAGATCAAGCATGCAACAAACGACAATATCAACATGGCTCCATAAGGTGTTGATGTTTGAGGTAACATCATGAGACATTCTCCCTAGAGGGTCCTATATAGACTAGTAGGGGGGAATGCAGACTTCATCTTGACGTGCCTCATATGGTCAGATGAAATAACCAAGACATTGGTTTCATGGGGAAAACTCGATATGTATTGGGGGACATTGGTTCCACAAGGGAACCTCGATGCTTTCTAGAGATGTTTGAGGCAACATCATGAGACATTCTCCCCGGAGGGTCTTGTATGGACTAGTAGGAGGGAACGTAGACTTCATCCTGGCATTCCTCAAATGGTTAGATGAAGGAACCAAGACATTGATTTCATGAAGAAACCTCGATATGTCTTGTGAGACATTGGTTCCATGAGGGAACCTCGATATGTCTTAGACATTGGTTTCATGAGGGAACCTCGATATGTCTTAGACATTGGTTTCATGAGGGAACCTCAATATGTCAAGTATGGTCCAAGATGACTTAGCATGATCATCCCCAGGGGAACAAGTTCATAGTATTCTTTTAGATCTACTTGGAGAGTCCATAAATGTGATGGTTAAAGACACAAGGAACACAAACATGGTTGGTGTGGCAGTAGCGATTTTGGACCAGGGTTCTCCTAATAAGAGGGAGCTAGTTGGATCATGTAGAGAGGCAGAAATGGAGGAAAAGACCTTGCAACATGATGTCAAGGAGAGAAATTACCAGACATAATGCTCAAATATAGGAAGTCTCTAGGAGTAATATACCTCTAGGACTGGATCGTACCAGATAGCAGATAGAGACAATTTTAGTGATCATGGATACAACTAGTCAAGACCGATTGTAGCATAACTATGGTGATAGATCTAGTAGAGGAGGAAAACACATTATGAGACTCAGAGGGAGAAGGTGTAGCAGTCCCAGTACATGAGTCTAGCCATGAAATGTTGAGGAAGCAGACATGGAAACAATTCCAGTGTATGTAGAGGCACTCTCAGAGAGGGAGGTGGTACTACATCCAGAGGGAGTAGAGACAAAGGAGGAGGTAGACTTCAGGATATCTAGAGGATCTCACATGGAGATTGATAGTGAGATATAGAAAGAGATTGTGCCTTCTCACCCTCACCTTCCAACAGTTCAGAGGGAGACAATTGAGCCTATTGATCCAATTGATCTCATTGATCCTGTATCTCTAGTTGATGTTCCCAGAGATATTGCAGTAGGTCGGAAGAGACTTGCATGGGCTCGTCAGACTCTGTAGGAGGCAGAAGGACATGCAACTACTCATGGTACCTTCCAAGAGAGAAAGAGACCTCAGATATATCAATGCTATGCCGCAACTATGAGCCACATCATTGATTCTGAGCCTTCCTATTATGAGGAGGCATCTAATCAGCCAATATGGAAAGATGCCATGATAGAGAAGTATCTGTCCATCATGAAGAATGATGTGTGGGATATTGTTCCGAGACCTGAAGTGAAGTCTGTAGTGACTTCCAAGTGGATCTATAAGATAAAAAACACAATTGATGGGAGCATCGAGAAGAACGAAGCGGGATTTGTTGCTAGAGGATTCTTTTAGGTGGAGGGAATAGATTATGAGGAGACATTTTCTCTTGTTGCTCGATACACTTTTTATCTAGACGATTATTTCCCTTACAACATCCATGGGTTGGAGACTACATTAGATGGATGTGAAGAAAACCTTTCTAAACGAAGAGATTGAGGAAGAAGTATACATCGAGAAACCATATGGTTTCATGATACATGGGAAGTGTTAGCGCAAATTCTTTCAAGATGGTGTTTTCTTCTAGTTTCGGGCCACTGGTGTAAATGTATGGAAGAGGGGTTTGAAAACTGTTCGAAGGGCGGACCATATCCTTTGGTTGCGGGAGATCGTGAGTCACGAGAATTGTGGAAAGGGAAGGATCCATCGCGTCTCGCGACTTCGTAAGGGGAGAATGCCAAAGTTCTACACTCCAACTCGCGAGGTCATGAGTTGCGAGAGGTGCTAGAACTTAAGCCCTAACCGACGGTTACGTGTGGAGGGCATTGACAATAAAAAGGGGTATACCCGTATCACCATCTCGTGTCTCAGGACTTTGTAAAAGGGGAGCACGAAGGCTCTACCCTCCAACTCGCAAGATTGCGAGTTACGAGAAGTATTCAAAGGGGAGTCAACCATCGTTGACCATCGCGTCTCGGGACTTCGCAAGGGGAGAATGCCAAAATTCGACACTCCAACTCACGAGGTCGTGAGTTGCGAGAGGTGCTAGCACTTAATCCCTGGCTGACGGTTGCGTGTGGAGGGCGCTGACAATGAAAAGAACTATATCCGTATCACCATTTCGCGTCTCGGGACTTCGTAAAAGAGGAGCCGAGGATCTTCAACCCACGAACTCGGGAGTCATGAAATGAAAAAGAGATTTTAGTGTTGGGCTCACGATCGTAGTGCCAGGGTTGTATGAAGTATGGCTAAACAAAGAAAGAACACAGGGCCAAAGTTGTTCAAATGGCGAAATAATCGTGGCCGTTAGTCTTTAAAAGCCCATCCAACTGTTGATCACGAAGTAGTCTCAGCTGTCCATCAGGGAAAAATCTCGGTGCATGATCTAATCACATTGGCATGTCGACATTCGGGAGTTCAAAGGGTAAGGGCTTCACATCTCGAAAATCCGAAGCCTGAAGCGCCGAAAGCGCCTTTGAGGATAAGCGTAGGGTCACAACCCGTGGTCACTTGTGGAAATAGAAAAGGCTGTACAAAGGGGCCCAAAAGTGCCGAGTTGAGCTTCAGAAGGGGGGCACTGTGTTCTCCAGGTTCCAGTTCGACTTGATCTCAATCCTGATACCTTCTTGGAGTGAATGAAGAAGAGAGGGGGTGTTTGAAACCTCATCTCACTCATTAATTGCAAGGTATGGGTGTCCCTGCAGGAAGTCTGCCCAAGATGGTCCTCTGTGCTGGTTTTTCCCACAGAAGCCATGTTGAGTCCTCAACTCACTAGGGAAGTCTGTGCACGCTAATTCAACATTTAAGGGCTCATCTACCCCCTGGCGCGAGCCATGCAGAGCTAAGGTGGCATATGACAGAGGAATGCAAGCCAGATTTGATTGAAGAGACGCCCCATCCTGAAAGTCTAGGAGGCCTATGTTGGGCAAATTTTTAGGAGTATATGTACTTAGATTTGATTTTTTTTTGAAGGATCGATGGTAGTGCACAACTCCCAATTGTAAAGCTTTAATCCAGCCTCTGTTTCTCTGGTTATAGAAGAACATTTGAGACTTCTTGTTTAATGGCAACCAACTTCTTCTTTTCCTCTGAATCTAAGATCCCGAGCATGAATGATTCAGTGGGGTGTTGCACTGCTATATTATGTAGGTTTGATATTATCAATTCTGCAATATTCTTAGGTTCATTTTGAAGTTTATTCGACTCTAAGAGGATCTCACAGCTGAGACTTTTCCTCTTTCGTGGAGACTGCTGGAAGACCGGATGTCTAGAGCAGTCCTTGTTTCTCCTCGCTTCCCTCCAAATACTCACCACCATTATTAGTACTGGCTTAAGTTAGGTCAAGACCTCATGTGTTACTGCTGTTCCAGCCCAGTTTTCTGAGTTATAGTGATACTGTTCTGAGTTTACTTCCATCTAATCACCCCTTTAAACAAATCGTGACATAAAATTGATGGGCGTCGGGCTCTGCTCCTGCTGCAATCCAGGAGTGACTTCCAACGCCAACATTTCTGGCGCCGTTTCCTGGGATGAAGTTGAAAATTTCCCCCGAGATTGAACGACATTGAGCCTTTGATTCTGAAGGTGCATCAGGCATCAGAGCCTTTGAAGATTGCTACTGTGCACCTGGCGACTCCATTGTGACGACTCCACTAGAGCGAGACTGTTGTTTTAATTGTGGCTTCCAAAGGCAGACACACGCGGTCCCATCCACAACTGCCCCTAGCTACACCTATAGTTGATCCGGAGGTGATTTTCAGAAAAGGAAAGGCCTCTGAAGGAAAAAATTCCACCACCGAACCAGGTAATCCGCCATCTCCTTCTGTAGAAACTCCATTTTCTTCTCCTCAACTTCCTAGCAGACCTTTTTCTGAAGTTTCCCGTTTCCTGAATTTAAGGAGTGTTCCTGTTGAGTTTTCCCCTCCCGGTCTGGGATTGGAGGGAGAAATCCTTGTCACTCCCCTTTCCCCTGAATCTGTACCTTGGCGCGGACCCAGGACCACAAAATAATTCCCCACTCCTAGCTTTACCACTCCTCCTCTTGTTACTATTTCCTCTTCTGCACAGAGAGAAGCATCTGTTGACTCAAGCCCGTTAGCCTTCTCCTTAAATCCCCCATTGTTGCCTGGAAGCTCATTCCCAGTATCCCCTTTTCGAACTCCTTCTCCTCCGAGTTCTCCTCCACCTAATATTCCTATGGCAGAAGCAAATCCCCCCATGACCAGAATGGAGGCTATAATAGCTGCTAGGTATGCCCCCCTTGTGTTACCTCAGCCTCTCAATGCCCTTCCAGTAGATGGCTACCTCAAGCAACTGCCCA
>ML824939.1:67969-122142 GCA_009831015.1 Picea engelmannii
TAAAAACTGCAATGGTCGCATAGTAAGACCCACCGTACCATGAAACTATGTTGAGGTCAAATGTTATGGGGGTCAACAACATAAAAAAGAAATGAGGACTCTTTCTGTGTCTTCCAAGACTGATCATTAATAGTGGAATGAGAGCCAAGACACTTCCCTTCTCATGGAAATTGGTGTTGACGTTAACATGGGAAGAGGCACGACAACAAGAATAAAAAGGATTTTTGACATCGATTTGATCAAAATGGTGTTAGGAATTGTAGGGAGGGAAATATGAATAAATTGGTAACATGGAAAAACTTTTAGGATATATGAGACTAAAGAAATGCCCTTGGTTGGGAGATGTTGAATGATGGTAGCAACCGTAAAACACGGTCTAGTGTCAGGGGGACAACCATATATTGGGTAAACCATGCTAAATGGGTGAGACTGCAAAGTGATGTATGATAGGTCAAAATACATAGGTGTGAGACAAGAATGTATGTGAAAGTCAGGATTTTGGCCATGGTAAGGATAATTTATAGAGATGACTTGTGAAAGTGGGATGACCCAACTAAGCGCGACGTGGGTTGTTGTGTGCCAAGGGAAAAATTCCATCGACTGCGATGGAAAAAACCTACTATACTTGTTGAAAATTGAAAAGTACTTCATATAATTACCAAATGGATAAAGAATATTTCGGTTGATGATACACATACATAAATGGGTGCCCCAATGAAGTATGTCTTGGCCTTCTTGGGGTGCAAGTTTGTAGGAGTTGACTAATGAAGGGTGGGGTTCACATGGGTGGGTTTCTGTACCATGTAGATGAATGAAAGATGTACTTGTAGATGGACAATTGATGTTGGGTGAAATGGAGGGTTAATGATGATGTGGAGGTGCATCTAATGTAACCAAAACAATATGTTGTGGGAGTCCATTGGGGGGTGGGCTAGCAAGATGATGAGAAGAAGTATTAGGCTTATTCTGTGAGATGAAAGACTACTAGGACCCCCAAATCCAAGGGGAAAAGAGAAACATGAGTGTTGATTTTCCAAGGGGAAAATTTCTATGGGACAACTCATGTAGGTGAGAATGATACTAGTTGACAGTTCCCACAATGCAATGGAGGTGATGGTACTATAGATCCGAATGTGGGGATCCTAAGGGTAAATTTCAGGGGGATGAAAGGGATATGAAACTGGTTATAAAGGGTTTGTTTGCATGCCAATGTTGAACATATACCTAAAGGGGCCAAGGGAAGGTCAAGAGTGAATGGGTTTTATATAATTGTATCAAGTACCTACACACACAAACATTAAATACTCGACATGAAAAATATCTGAAAATAAAGAACATGTAACAATTATGTGATAATAATGCTAATGCATGTGCGTACCTATGCTCGGGGTTAGGAGGTTCCCCCCCATGTTATGATTTGATTAAGGGTAGAAAATTTTCAAGTATAACCCATTGACTAGGTCTTTGAGGGGGGCTCCTTCTAGGTGAGCCAAGATGTAGGCACCCTTAGTCAAACAATGGTGGATGATGAACGAGCCTCGCCAAAGGGATTCAAATTTTACGTGACCCAAAGTGTCATGAGAAATGTCGTAGGACAATAAAAGGCCACCTTCATTAAATGACTATTTCTTGGTTGCTTCATTGTGTTTTAAAGAGGATCTCTGATCCTCGTCGAGATATTTGAGAGTGAGCAACCATTGCTCCATCGAAGTAGTGTCGGGAAGGAGTTCGTCTATGGTACACAACATGGGGATTTCACATTCTATGGGAAGGACGACTTCAACCCCATGAACAAGATGGAATGGTGTGAAGTTGGTGGTAGTTTATACTGCAGTGCGATATGCCTAGAAGGCCGAAAATAACATGTGGTGCCAATTAGTTTTGTGTTTATCCATAGTGTGTTGTAGCATGGTTTTGAGGACTTTGTTGACAACCTCAACTTTTCCATTTGATTGTGGGTAGTGTGGTGAAGAAAACTCATGAGGAAACCCTAGCTTGGTTGATAAATCAACTGATACTTTGTTCTTGAAATGGTTACCATGGTTAGACATCAACTGGAGGGGGACTCCGAAGTAGGAAATAACATGGTTAAAAAAGAAGCGGGCTATGATGTCTACCATGTTATTGACATTGACATGGATTCAACCCATTTGGTGAAGTAGTCGACGATGACTATGTACTTATTCCCATTACTGGATGGGGGGTTGCAAGTCATGAAGTCAATACCCCATTTACAAAAGGGGCTCGCCATAATGACTGGATGGAGGGAGGCAGGTGGTGCTCCAGCTTTATGCACATACAATTGACATTTATCACAACAGTTGATGACATGCATACAGTTAGAGAATAAGGTGGGCCAAAAGTAACCATCCCAAACAATTTTCTGGGCAACAAACATACAAGAGAGGTGTGCTCAACATGCACCACATTGGTATTCATTTAGGACTTTCTTGGTCCCTTCTATGGTGAGGCAATGACGAAGCATAGTATCTGCCTCTATAATATAGAGGACATATCCTATGAGGAGGTAGTGAGGGGCCTAATGATGGATGCACTGACAATCGTCTCGGGAGAGATGATGACCGATTTTTTGCATGCAAAGGTACATGAGAATGTCGTCGTACCATGGGTCATCGGATGAGATAAAGAATAAGTGTTCATCCAGGAAGTTCTCATTGACCTCTGTGTCTTTTGATTATGTGGGAACATCTGCTATCAATTCAGTGAGAATGAGGGCTTTCTTTCTTTTGGGAATTGTGAATTCTAGATCATATTCTTGAAGAATGACGATCCAACAGGTAAATTTTCCATTGATCTCATTCTGACTGAGCAAATATTGCATAGGATTAGAATTTTCTACGGCCTTGGTAGTTCGAATCAAGATATAGTGGCATAATTTTTGGACTGCAAGGACGAACACTAGGGATAATTGCTCTTCATGATTGTACTTTAGAGGAGGCCCAACGATGTTTTTACTGATATAGATAATGACATGCTCACGCTCGCCATCGCCTACTTATCACCTACTTGGACGAAGACTATTGTGACTAACACCTCACAGGTGAAAAATTATAGGATGTAATCCATATCAAAGTCAATGGGACTAATCAAGGGTACATTGTTGAGTGCTTCTTTAAGGGATTCAAAAGCGACTTGGTGTAACACACCCACGACAGGGAATAATTTTTTTTTCTTTTCTTAAAGGACAGATACTCCATTCATGGTTTCTAATTTGGAAAGTCGGGGAACCAGTCTGACCTCCTAGTCAAGGATATTCGATTATGAATCCTAACGAATCTCTGAGTCCTTGATGGTTTCGCTCTGTAATTAAACGTAGACTCTTTTGACTTATGAGTGCAGGTCTAATGGTACCCACGAACTTCCCTTCGTGCTTGGGGAATCTCTGAGTTTGGATTCTAGCACCTTTTCTGATAAGCACCTCCTTGAGGTGGCCTTGGGTGATAGCCTCACGCAAAAACATAATTGCGGGCGCGACCAAAGGCGGTTTGAAACCAAACTACCTTTCGGCCCACAATTCTCCTCGAGCCTCCACGTGTCCTTTCTTCAAAACCGTAGTTTGGATTGCGACCCACCCTCAACTTTTTAAAGTTCATGCATCTCCGATCCCTGCAATGCTACATGACCATCGATCTCATGATATTGACGATGCCTTTGAACTGATGGCTCAGATCTATCCATTTCAAGGATGTAGATTGGATCTGTCCTCTTTCAAATCAATGACTGTGATTTGTTTCATAATTTTGGACTTCGAAATTCTCAAGTCTCAAAGTTTCCTTTCTTCTGTACGTCAATCTTATGGAGTCGATGATTTGAGGACACCTGTCCTTCTCAATCAACTGCTCTGTCTCTGCTTCAGGGGTTTTACCTTTCAACTAGATCAACAGTCCCGTGACCCTTTTCTCGATCAACGGTTGATATTTCCTTCAGGTCTCTGGACTTTTGAGATCTCAAATATCAAACTTCACTTCCCCTTGAAGTAAGCGAATTCCTATCGTGTGTCCACTTGAACCAGATGGTTGAGGCTTGCTTCGGGTCTTTACCCGAAATCTACATATTTATGCCACCTGTCCTCTTGATCTTATGGCTATGAATTACTTTGGGACTTTACCCGGAATCCACCGATCTATGCCACGTCTCTTCTGGATCCGACGGTCCAATTCACCTCGGATGATCCGACGCATGAGATTTACTTCGGATGATCTAACGACTGCGATCTACTTCGGATGATCGAATGGTTGAGATTTACTTCGTCTCTCCGTCTCTCTGGACTTCGGGAGTCTCAAATCTCAACTAAAAATTCTTGAACATATTTCTCAGGAGTCCACGATCCATCGCCATGCGTCCCTCTTGATCTGGTGGTCCAGATTCACTTCGGGTCTTCGGGGTTCGGGAATCTCAATTCTCAACTGATACCCTGGTGCGATTCACCTGGAGCTCGCGATCTATTAATGCGTGTCCTCTCTAAATCAACGACCCTTGTCTCCTTCGAAACTTCAACCTTCGGAGATCTCAGATCTCAGTTTTCCTCACTCTCTGTTTCTCCCAAAATGGTTTTACCTGGAGTCCACGATTTGATGACATGTGTCCTCCCACAAATTGACAATTCCCAACTTCTTTGGCTATTCGGGCTTCAACGATTTCAAACTCTTCTCGTTCGTGTTCTCCTGGAGTGGTTCCACCTGGAGTTCACGATTTGTTGCCATGTACCCTCTAAATCTGATGGTCCAAATTCTCTTTGACTCTTCGACTCTTTGGGAGTTTTAGACTCCTATGTAGTCGTTCCTCTCCCGAGTGATTTCACGCGAATACAACAGATTTCTGCCACACGTCCCTCTGGATCTGACGGTCCAGTTTCACTTCAGGGCTTCAGCGCTCGAGTGATCCAAACGCTCCAACAATCCGTCCTCCTGGAGTACATTCTTCCGGCGTCAAAGATCATGCGCCACACATCCTTCCCAATTAACGATCATGGTTTACTTTGGGATTTCAGCGTTCGGGAGTTTCTACCTTTCCACACTAACTTTATCTTGGAAGGATTTCACCCGGAGTTAATGATCTATTGACACATGTCTCCCACAAATCAACGACTACAGATCACTTCAGGGCTTCAAGCTTTGTGAGTTTCAAGTACTCACCAAAGAAAACCTCTAGAGTGCAATCCTCCCGAAGTGTCAGATCTGGACACGCATCCCCTACTATCAACAGTCAAGATGAACTCTGACACTTTGGCCTTTGGGAGTTCTCGCCTCTTTCCACAAGCTTTCCTATGGAGTGACTTTTCTCCGAAGTGGTAGAATTTTTGACACCTTTCCTCAGATATTGACGGCTTAGGTGAACTCCGACCTCTGGGCCTTCGGGAGGTTGACTCACTCCTCGATTGAAATCTCCTGTAGTTGGTCAACATCAGGCTGATTACCTCATAGATCTGAAGGTCGGGATGGCTCCCGAGCATCCTCATATCTAAGGCCCAGATTAACTTCGGGACTTTGGGGATTTTACCTCCCTTACGACAAACTTGCTCAATTCGCCGAACTCGTGAAGTTCGAAGGACTCAAGGGGTTAACTCCTGCGCTCCTTCCCTTATCCAACAATCACAATGGACCTTGGTTCTTCCAGAACAGATCTCGTTCATTTTACTTCCAAATAAAGGAACCTTCTCTTTTAATACTTCAATATTGCTATTATTCCTGAGCTTTTTTAGCTCTGAAAGGATTAAGAGCTTTGCACTATTTCTCTTGAACTTAACGCTTGGAAGAATTCTTCTGCGCACCCCTTACACTCTTTCAACAAGTGTTGGTTGTGGATCCTGATCATCTTCCTGATTCAAAGGTCCTTGCTTTCAGCCGTGTTTTTTCCCCATGAATACTTTACACCCCAGACGAATGTACACTCTTCCACGTGGGGGAGTGTAGAGGGGGGTTACCCCCTCAACGGGGTTTGGGGGCAAGCGGGCCCCCGAAGGAAAAGATTCCCTTGTAAAAGTATATTGTAATTTCATTGTAAATCTAGACCGTTCATTACAAGGTCGCAAATCTAAAGGTAGAAGTTATGTTAGGGTTTTTTTCCCCTAGAAGGCAACCCTCTCTTCTGAGGGAAATGTATTGTGGTTAGGGATGATAGAGAATATTGTATTATGAGATATGAGACTATGAAATAAAGAAGAGGAAGTTACAATAGGTTTGATGTAGGTTGTATCCTTTCGATTGCTGGATAATAATAAAGGAAGGACCTGACAATTTCTTTGGTGGACGTAGCCCACACTGGGTGAACCACATATATCTGTGTCTCTATTGTATTGTGTATCTTCTGTATTTTATTTCTGCATTTGTTTTATTTTATTTCTCCATGATCCTATTTTTCTAACAACTGGTATCAGAGCGAAAGGTAACTCGCAGGAAAAGAGGGTTCCTGGTTCGAGTGGGAGCAATGGCAAAAGATGGAAAGTTTAGGGTCAATAAATTTAACGAGAAAAACTACCAGTTATGGAAGATGGAAGATTATTTATATCAGAAGGATCTATTCCTACCATTAGGCGGAATAGAAAAGAAGCTGACGACTATGAAGGACGAAGAATGGGATATTCTCAACGGAAAGGCTCTAGGAATTATACGGCTGAGCCTGCCAGCGTCTGTGGCTTTCAATATTTCAAATGAAAAGACAACGAAGGGTTTGATGGATGCATTGGATAAATTGTATGAAAAATCCTCGACATCCAATAAGGTATTTCTAATGAAGAGATTATTTAATATGAAGATGTCAGAAGGTGGGTCTGTGGCATATCATTTAAATGAATTCAATATAGTTACTAATCAAATAAGTTCTGTAAAAGTGGACTTTGATGATGAGGTCAGGGCTCTTCTAATATTTTTCTCATTACCAGAAAGCTGGAGTGGCTTGGTCATGGCTATAAGTAACTTCGTCTCTGGTTCAAATAATTTAAAATTTGATGATGTTGTTGGTGTTATCCTTAGTGAGGAAATGCGACGAAAAAGCACATGTGATACATCAGGTAATGCATTGAACATGGAGAACAAGGGAAGACAAAAGGATAGAGGAAAGGGCTCAGGGAACCACGAGAATTCTAGAAAGGGTAGATCCAAATCCAGACTTGGAAATATAGAGTGCTATAATTGTGGGAAGAAATAACATCTGAAGAAAGACTGCAGAGCTCCAAAGAAACAAAGAGATGGACAACATGAGAGAAATCAGGAAGCAAATGTAACAGGTGATGTGTTACAAGATGCTTTGATTCCTTCTGTAGAGAATATTTCTGAGTCTTGGGTGGTAGATTCAGGGGCTTCATTTCATGCCACACCCGATAGGAAACATTTTCTAGATTATGTTCAAGGTGATTTTGGACAGGTTGATTTGGGTGATGATGCACCATGCAAAATTGTTGGAATGGGAAAGGTAAAAATAAAACAAAGCAATGGAAACCAATGGTTGTTGAAAGAGGTGAGACATGTTCTCGATCTAAGGAAAAATATAATTTCAATAGGATAGTTGGAAAGTGAAGGTTGCATATCCATATTTACAGATAAGACGTGGAAGGTCATCAAAGGATCATTGGTGATAGCAAAATGAGAGAAGGTAGGTACATTGTATTTATGTACTGGTAATACTGACTCTTCTATCTCTTTAGCTTCTACAGGAGTGGACACAACATTGTGGCATCATAGGCTTGGACACATGAGTGAGAAGGGGATGCAGATACTTCACAAAATAAATTTGTTTCCAGATCTTAAACAAATTGATTTGGACTTCTGTGAGCATTGTGTTTATGGAAAACATAAGAGAGTCAGATTTCTCAGAGTCGGAAAAGAAAAAAAGAATGAAAGGTTAGCGATTGTGCATATAGATGTATGGGGACCAACTCAAGTATCATCTCTTGGTTTCTCTCGTTATTATGTTACTTTTATTGATGATGCAACTAGAAAAACTTGGGTTTATTGCATTTGACAAATATCTGATGTTTTTGATAATTTTAAGAAATGGTAAGCTTTGGTTGAGAATGAGACAGGAAAAAAGTTGAAGTGTCTTAAATAAGATAATGGAGGTGAATATTGCAGCAAGGAGTTTTATGATTACTGTTCATACCATGGGATTCGTAGAGAGAAGACAGTTCCAAGAACACCACAAGAAAATGGTGTGTCAGAAAGGATGAATAGGACAATCATGGAGCATGCAAGGAGTATGAGATTGCATGCTGGTTTTCCCTTATAGTTCTGGGAAGATGCTATAGATACTGCTCTTTACTTAATAAACAGAGGACGTTCAAGCTATTTGGATGGTAGAATTCCATAGGAGGCATGGACAGAAAAAAGGGTAAACTATTCTTTTTTGAAGACTTTTGATTGTGAAGCATTTGTCCATATTGATAAAGAAAATAGAACAAAGATTGAGGCAAAATCCAAGAAATGTACCTTTATTGGATACAAAGTCAATGATTTTGGTTAACGCTTATGGGATTATGAAAATAACAAAATCTTTAGGAGTAGAGATGTCATATTCAATGAGAAGGTCATGTACAAATATCAGTTGCAGGGAAAGAAACAGGAAAAAGAAAAACCATAATACATAGTGCTTGATGAGATAAGTGAAAAAGAAATTCCAAAGGAACCAGAAAATCAAAATGTACAACAACAGGAGCAACATGTACCTCAAACTCCTGCAAGTGTAGTTAGAAGATATACCAGGTTAATTATACCCCATGAAAGATACTCTCCTTCACTGTATTATTTATTATTGACTGATTCTGGTGAACCAAAATGTTATGAAGAGGCAATGCAGGTAGACACCAAAAAGAAGTGGGAGTAAGGCATGAAGGAGAAAATGGATTCCTTGGTAAATAACCAGACTTGGGATTTGGTTTAGTTGCCTACAGGAAAAAGAGCATTGCAGAATAAATGGGTTTACAAGTTGAAGGAAGAAGATGGAGGAGAAAAGTGGTACAAGGATAGACTTGTTGTAAAGGGGTTTGCACAAAAGAAAGGTATAGATTTTGATGAAATATTTTCTGGTGTTGTTAAAATGACTTCAATTAGGACTATTTTGAGTCTCGTGGCAGTAGAAGATTTTCATCTTGAACAGTTAGATGTAAAAACAACTTTTCTCCATGGGGATTTGGAAGAAGAGATTTATATGCAACAGTCACAGGGGTATGAGGTCAAAGGGAAGAAGAATTTGGTATGCAGGTTGAAGAAGAGCTTGTATGGGCTAAAGCAAGCTCCAAGGCAGTTGTATTTGAAGTTTGACAGGTTTATGATAGAACATGGTTATAGTAGATGTCATTCTGATCACTATGTTTATTTTAAAAGGATAGAAAATGGAAGCTATATTATCTTGCTATTATATGTAAATGACATGCTTGTTGCGGGGTCTAATATGAACGATGTAAATGTGCTCAAGAAGAAATTAACTAATTCATTTGCGATGAAGGATTTGGGTGCTGCAAAGAAAATCCTTGGTATGAGAATAACAAGAGACTGGAAAAGCCACAAATTGACATTGTCTTAGGGTGAGTACATAGAGAAGGTGTTGGAGAGGTTTAAAATGCAGAATGAAAAACTAGTTAATACATCTTTGGCCAGCCATTTCAAATTAACTAAAGAAATGTGTCCCAAGACACAAGAGGAGATATAATACATGTCCAGGGTCCCTTATTCATTAGCAGTTGGCAGCTTGATGTACACGATGGTTTGCATAAGACTAGATATTGCACATGGAGTGGGAGTTGTGAGCAACTAGATGAAAAATCCAGGTAAAGAACATTGGGAGGCAGTAAAGTGGATTCTCAGGTATTTGAGAGGTACTTCTACTCATGCATTATGTTTTGGAGGTTCAGACACTATTATACAAGGATATGTTGATTCAGATATGGCAGGTGATCAAGATAGCAGGAGGAGTACCACAAGGTATGTTTTTACTATAGGTGGAACAATAGTAAGTTGGATTTCAAAACTGCAAAAGGTTGTTGCACTTTCAACAATAGAGGCAGAGTATGTTGTTGCTATAGAGGCTAGTAAAGAAATGATTTGGTTACATAGGTTTATGGAGGAATTAGAAAAGAAGCAGGAGAATAGCAGGTTGTATTGTGACAGTGAGAGTGCCATTCATCTTGCAAATAACTCAGCCTTCCATTCGAAGACTGTTATCCCCACTTTTCAGGGATAACTAGGAGATCATGTCTCGAGGCCCACAGGTCCTAGACATGGAGTACCGAGAGTAGGATTGAATTGAGCATGGCCCTAGAGGGCCCACCTTTTCTTCTTCTATCATCTTTATCTTGTCAGCAACAATGACATTCATCACCATCGGTTTGGTCCTGTATCAAAAGAGGTTCTTGCTTCATGAGGTAATTAGTCCAGGTATCATGGTATGTGTCACATTTGATCATTAAAACCTTTAAATCTAAACATCTGATTCCTTTTATTTCTAACGACTGCTTGGATCTTACATTTTCCCACTTGACCATGTTTGGGGGGATTGACAGGGTGCCCTAGCAAGCCCGTATCTGTAGGTTTTGGTTTTCCACTAGGGATTTCTGAAAAGCCATCGTCTGCTCCCATCATAGCACCACCTTTTCATGTTACTTCCCACTTACTTATCCCTTTCCTCTTGTTCGGGCATTGGATTGACCTATTTTCAGGACTGCACCTTACCTCGTGGGAAGAAGGGGCTAAAGGCCCAAAAGGTAAAAGCAAGCTGGTAAAAGATAAAAGCCTAAGAATAAAACCTTGAGATGCTTTGCTCAGGGATCCCAGAGAAAGAAATAAAAGGCTTCTCAGCAAGAAACAAGAGGGACCCGAAAAAATAATAAAACAAGACCTAGTCAGAGGATAGGGGGGTCTCATCACGAGCCAACCTATTAGGACCATGGGTACCTAGCAGTATGACATTGCCACCAACTAGTTACCACACCAGGGCAGTGACTCTTGGTTGCATGGCCAAGGGAAAGGGTCTCTCATCACAAGCCAACCTTCTCATCTTTGTGAAAGTACTTGTGGGTAACACTGTTAGCTCTGGTCACCATGTTAAGGCAGTGTTCCCTGATTAGCTCTTGAATAAAAAAACAAAAAAGAATAAAAGAATAAAAAGAATAAAGGCAAGAATGAGCTTGGAAAAAATGCATCCGTGACAGGTACAACTCACCTTCTACAAAGGCACCCACAGGTAACACTTTTGCATCCTTAGCCTTCACTACACCCACATGCTTGGACATCCCCTGACCACATCACCCACTTACATGGCTTGGATGAGGTTTTTTTGGGAACTTTCCTTTTCCCGTGGACACTAGCCCAATAGGACACCTTGTATTATGTAACGTCTTTGATACATCAATCAATAATACCTGATCAATCAATCCATAATCAATCAATCCATAATAGATCTATTGATCAATAATACCTTAATCAATAATACCTTAATCAATAATACCTTAATCTATTGATCTTTGACATCAATCAATAATACCTGATCTATTGATTGATGTATTATGGATTTTGTGCATATGTTTAATAATATTGATGATGAGATGCGATTGACATTGCTATGATCCCTGTGACTGATGAGCCCATGGAGGGCGTAGCCTTTGATGTGCAAGACCATGCCCGACGGACATGTACCATTTGGACCGGTACACATGGGGAGATGATCAGTTTGGACCTCCATCGGGCTGAAGAGCCCACCAAATGGATGTTGAGACCCCATCAGGGGGCATAGATAGGATAGAGGTTGATTAGAGACTTTTCACTGGAGAAGAAGAAGACGTTCCACTAGAGGCACCCCGACACAACTAGACCTAGGGGGATTGACCCATTTTCAGTGGGACGTTGGCTCTAGATGGACTAGGACGTCACCAGGAGGCTTATGATGTCATCATGAGCATGTTGGCAGATAGACAGGGTAGTTGGCACGTGTGGCAACTTGGAGGAGACCAAAAAGGGCTAGCGTGTTGCTTCAGGAGGCTGTACTTTCCCTAATAGGGGATAACATCACCCTAGAAAGGGGTGACGTCTTACCTTTTTTCTTGATTAGGGTTTAGATTTGAAAATTTAATGTAAAAACAATATGATTTGATATTATGGCCTTGTCATCCTTTTTACCTGACCTAAATGTAAAATTAGGTCAAGGTTTTGTATAAATGAGGGATTTTAACTCTCATTTTTTCATCATCACTCATTCACTCCAGAAGGAGGTCTGAAATTTGCACCCTATCTTGGCTATTTGTCTGATTAAGTGAGGTGCACTTGTTGAAGGAAGACATTTTTGGCATTCTATGGTGTTTCTCTTGAAGGAAGTTGTTACAACTAGGGTTTGCATGGTTATTTCTTGGTGAATTGTAAGTATTTTTCTGCAAAACTTCTTGATTGAATGGTTGTAGTTTAAATTTATTGCATATGTTTATGAATATTGTTGAATCAAAATCCTAGGGGACAAGCACACAAGTAGGTCATTGTCTCATGTCCCCTGATAGAGAAATCTTTAGCCATTGTTGAGGAAAGAAAGATCCTAGCCATAACTACAATCCTATTTCCTCTTCCTCTTTGCTAGCCATGCTATTTTGAAGCCAAGAAGAGTGAGACGTCCCTGGCCTAGGTTTACTACACTAGGGTCATACTCTTTCTAGGGTTTGCTGAAAGGACTTGCTGTAGCAACACCTTATCTCATCAAACCCTCATGTTTTGGTTATATACTTTATTCTTGAGCTAGCCGTTTTGCCAGGAAGGAGGAGAGAGCACGAGGCCTTGCTGTAGCAACACTGGAGTGAGCCTCTCTCCCCTAGGGTTTTGATTTTGAGGCCTTGCCTTAGAAACACCTCAAAATTCTTCCCTCTAGTCCTTGAATTTTTCCATCCTTCAACTCTTGCGTCCTTCACCTTTGACTCCATTAAACCCTAAGGAACTGATCTAAAGTCCTCCAATGTTGAAGTGAAACATTGATCACAGCACTCTCAAAACTCTTTGAATTTCAAACCCTAACTACTCTAACCCTAGTTGTTGACATCATCATTGGTTATTTCATGTTTAATGCAACAAAATTTTGTTTTAAGAGCAATTGAATGATGGTTTAGGCATTAATTGAATAAGGTGTTGATTGGTTACATTGAATGCTACATTGTTCCAATATTTATTGGTGAAGTATTATAGCTTTTCATTGATATTGATAAACATTGACTTCGTCAACATTTATTGCTAATTGCTTATACGTATTTATTAGATTTTCTTATGAAGTAATAACCCATTGAAATAGCTTGCACATATCAATTTGTTGTTGCTTTGTTCCAGGCAGGTACACTTCTTTTGGGGTTTTAGTTCTTAAATTGGCCTTTGGCCGAACTATCTGTTTGGGTGGTGACTTGTGAATGGGGGAAACCTTATCTTGGTCTTATTATCCTTTTTCCTCTTCAAAACCCCAGGTCACTGGGGACGTCTCCCCTGGGTCTAACCTCCCTATCTTTCAGAAGGAAGCCTCCCAAGAGCTCTCCTGTTGTAAAATCACTTTTCGGAAAAAACCTTCCTTTTAAAACCATGTCTAGTTCAAGGATCACGACTACATCGAACCCAACTAACAATCAAAGACAATGGTCAACTACTTTTTTCAAACCACTAGACATGTCAACCATACCAGGCTACCCTAGGAAAATGCCACCTAAGTATGAGAAGTGGTTTCCCAAATTCACTGGTACTGATGCAATCAGTGTCGAAGAGCACATGCACAAATTTTGGGCGTGTTTTTAGCTTCATCCCATTAGTGATGATGTTGAAGATTTTTTCATGAAGTTGTTCTCTACTACCCTCTATGATGCTTCAAGGCATTGGTACCTGAGACTTCTCGATGGTGGCATTAAAACCATGGACATACTTTAAGAAGTCTTTCTCAAAAGATGGAGTATCAAAGAAGACCCTAACATGCTCCTCACCCGATTAAATAACCTTGCAAAATATGAAAATGAATCTATTTGGGAGTTCCATACTAGGTTTGAGACCTTGCTGCAAAGGATCCTTGCAACCCATCATCCAAAATATGATTACCTCATCCACATATACACCAAGTCTTTCAATGGCCAATTGGGGTATCTTCTTAGAGATAAAAACCCTCAATCCATTCAGGAAGCCCAAGAGATCGCTACTAAAATAGAGCTAAACCTCCTCTCATACAAGATCGAGCCTTTCACTAATCCAAGGGGAAAAATGGACACCAAGCCAAAATTAGTCCACAATACTGAACCCACTTCAGACCTTTGTGCCAGTATAGCCAAGTTGCAAGCCTCTATGGATGGTATCATAAAAAATCAGGAACAAATGATGAGCAGGATAGTCAACTTGGAAAGATCCCAAAGCCAGGCGCCCAAGGTCCCGTACAAAGGTCAATTTCAAAAGGGGAATAAATTCTATAAGCCAAAGAATGAGAAATAAGTCCCAAACACCTTGGCCCCTACAAACATTGTGGATGAAAACCCTTGGTGACTAGATTGAAGTGAAGCACATTGGGAGAATGAGTGTCCTTACATTAATAATGGGCATCAATAAGTGAATAACATGGACCACTTCATGGAAGGTCCTCAAATAAATATCACTGACGCAGAGCACCAAGAAGTTGTGAAAGAAGCAACCATGTCAGCAAGGATGGCGGTAATAAACAACCTAGACTAGGAATCACGAGAGAAGCTAGAGAAACAAGAATTTCAAGTGTACAGAAGAAAGAAATTGAACCAACCTATTGCTGACCATACAAAGCCCCCACCTTTGTAAGTACTTCTTCCCAAGACATCCGAGGCTGGGAAGGCTCACCTGAACTTTGACTTTGAAGGGGAACTATCTAAGATGCATGTAAACATTTCCCTAAGAGAAGCCATTAAGGTCTCATCTGTCAAGGAACGCTTTGAGACTTTCTTTAAAGGATCGGATGAACCAATGGACCCCCCTATCATGCTACAAGCCGATCATTTTAGGGTTCAATATGGAGAAAACCCTCCCTTCTTCATGAATTTAATAATGAAAGACAAGAGCCTCAATAACTGAATGTTAGATATAGGGGCAGGTGCCAACATAATGCCGTTCAAAGTCATGCAAAAATTAGGGTTGAAAGTGACACACCCTTACAAAAATGTATGTGGTTTCGAATCTAAAGACATCCCCACACATGGAGTGGTTGAGAATGTGGAAATTTGCCTTAAAGAATACCCTGAGAAAGTGATCCACATTGACATCATGATAGTAGACGTCCCATATGTGTGGGGGATGTTGTTTTCCAGGAAATTTTCATCAATGTTGGGAGATACCCTTGAGATGGACCTCTCTTTTATAGAATTCCCTCTAAAAAATGGAACAATTGGTCATCTCCTAAATGAGCCAGTGATTGAGACCCATGTGCAAGAAGTTAATCCCTCGGTCAAAAGTGACAAGGCACATGATAAGATCATAAAAACCCTTCATGAATATTCTCCTGAAGATATGCCTTTCGCTACAGAGAAGGATTTTGATTAGATCAAATGTCCCAAAAGGGAAGAGTACCAATAACTTCTGAATGAATTTAAAAACAAATAAATCGAGACTGTGAAGATGCTGAAAAGACCAGAAGATGACGTACAGATTCATCGGTCCCATGAAGAGGTATTTACAGCAGAAACCCACCCTCCTCCGTCTACACAATACACCAGGGTTGTCTAAGGAACAACCAAGTATAAGATCAGGAAATACAAGGAGGGAGACATAGTATGGATGTGGGACACCCAAAAGGGAGAGCCAACTAATGTCAAAGAAATCATTCAATCGTGGCTCAAACCTTTCAAAGTTCGAAAAGAATCAGTTGATGACTCCTACTATTTATCCACTTTGGAAGGAAGAAGGCACCCATTACAGATCAACGGGCACCTCCCCAAACCCCACCAAGGTGGGGGAACTTGACTTCACAAGTAAGTGCAGGTAAGTAGGCATTTTTGCATCCATGTATTATACCATTTGCATTGCATGCTAGTTTTTTCTATTGATTGTTTATTTTCAGTCTATATATATATATGTTGGGGTGGCATTACCATCCCAAATTTTTGTTACTGATGCTTCTTTCGAGATCAAGCAGGTCTACAAGTTATGACATATGTGCTGAGGTTCTCATGCACTCTACAGTGAGCACATGTCCCCGAGTTGGAGCCAGATGTTATCCCCACTTTTCAGGGATAACTAGGAGATCATGTCTCGAGGCCCACAAGTCCTAGACATGGAGTACCGAGAGCAGGATTGACCTCAGCATGGCCCTGGAGGGCCCACCTTTTCTTCTTTCATCGTCTTTATCTTATCAGTAGCAACGACATCCATCACCATCTGTTTGGTCCTGTATCAAAATAGGTTCTTTCTTCATGAGGTAATTAGTCTAGGTATCATGGTATGTGTCACATTTGATCATTAAAACCTTTAAATGTATGCATCTGATTCCTTTTATTTCTAACGACTTCTTGGATCTTACATTTTCCCACTTGACCATGTTTGGGGGGATTGACAGGGTTCCCTAGCAAGCCTGTATCTATAGGTTTTGGTTTTCCACTGGGGGATTTGTGAAAAGCCATCGTCCGCTCCCATCATAGCACCACTTTTTCATCTTACTTCCCACTTACTTATCCCTTTCCCCTTGTCCGGGCATTGGGTTGACCTATTTTCAGGACTGCACCTTACCTCGTGGGAAGTAGGGGCTAAAGGCCCAGAAGGTAAAAGCAAGATGGTAAAATATAAAGGCCTAAGAATAAAACCTCGAGATGCTTCACCTAGGGATCCCCGAGAAAGCAATAAAAGGCTTCTCATCAAGAAACAAGAGGGACCTGGAAAAACAATAAAACAAGACCTAGTCAGAGGATAGGGGGTCTCATCACAAGCCAACTTATTAGGACCATGGGTACCTAGCAGTATGACATTGCCACCAACTATTTACCACGCCAGGGTAGTGACTCTTGGTTGCATCACCAAGGGAAAGGGGGTCTCATCACGAGCCAACCTTTTCATCTCTGTGAAAGTACTTGTGGGTAACACTATCAACTCTGGTCACCGTGCCAAGGCAATGTCCCATGATTAGCTCTTGAATAAAAAAGCAAAAAAGAATAAAAGAATAAAAAGAATAAAGGCAAGAATGGGCTTGGAAAAAATGCATCCGTGACAGGTACAAATCACCTTCTACAAAGGCACCCACAGGTAACACTTTTTCATCCTTAGCCTTCACTGCACCCACATGCTTGGACACCCCCTGACCACATCACCCACTTACATGGCTTGGATGAGGTATTTTTGAGAACTTTCATTTTCCTGTGGACACTAGCCCAATAGGACACCTTGTCTCTTTCTTCAGACTTGTATTGAAGGCTTGTGTAACGTCTTTGAGCTATTGATTGATGTATTAGGGATTTTGTGCATATGTTTAATAATATTGATGATGAGATGTGATTGAAATTTCTATGATCCCTATGACTGATGAGCCCATGGAGAGCATAGCCTTTGATGTGTAGGACCATGCCCGACAGACAGGTACCATTTGGGCCGATACACATGAGGAGATGATCAGTTCAAACCTCCATGGGGATGAAGATCCCACCAGATGGATGCTGAGACCCCATTAGGGGGCATAGATAGGACATAGGTTGATTAGAGACTTTTCGCCGAAGAAGAAGAAGATGTTCCACCAGAGGCACCTCGACACAACTGGACCTAGGGGGATTGACCCATTTTCAGTGGGATGTTGGCTCTAGATGGCCTAGGACGTCACCATGATACTTATGACATCACCATGAGCATGTTGGCAAATGGACAGGGCAGTTGTCACGTGTGGCAGCTTGGAGGAGCCCAAAAAGGGATAACGTCTTGCTTCAAGAGGCTGCACTTGCCCTAATAGGGGCTAACATCACCCTAGAAAGGGGCAAAAACTTACCTTTTTGCTTGATTAGGGTTTATATTTGAAAATTTAATGTAAAAACAATATGATTTGATATTATGGCCTTGTTGTCCTTTTTACCTGACCTAAATGTAAAATTAGGTCAAGGTTTTGTATAAATGAGGGATTTTAACTCTCATTTTTTCATCATCACTCATTCACTCCAGAAGGAGGTCTGAAATTTGCAACCTATCTTGGGTATTTGGCTGATTAAGTGAGGCACACCTGTTTAAGGAAGACATTTTTGGCATTCTATGGTGTTTCTCTTGAAGGAAGGTGTTACAACTAGGGTTTGCATGGTTATTTATTGGTGAATAGTAAGTATTCTTCTGCAAAACTTCTTGATTGAATGGTTGTAGTTTAAATTTATTGCATATGTTTATGAATATTTCTTAATCAAAACCCTAGGGGACAAGCACACAAGTAGGTCATTGTCTCATTTCCCCTGATAGAGAAATCTTTAGCCATTGTTGAGGAAAGAAAGAGCCTAGCCATAACTACACTCCTATTTCCTCTTCCTCTTTGCTAGCCATGCTATTTTGAAGCCAAGAAGAGTGAGACATCCTTGGCCTAGGTTTACTACACTAGGGCCGTAGTCTTTCTAGGGTTTGATGAAAGGCCTTGCTATAGAAACACCTTATCGCACCAAACCCTCTTATTTTGGTTATATACTTTATTCTTGAGCTAGCCGTTTTGCCAGGAAGGAGGAGAGAGCACGAGGCCTTGCTGTAGCAACACCGGAGTGAGCCTCTCTCCCCTAGGGTTTTTATTTTGAGGCCTTGCCTTAGCAACATCTCAAAACTCTTCCCTGTAGTCCTTGAAATTTTCCATCCTTCAACTCTTGCGTCCTTCACCTTTGACTCCATTAAACCTTAAGGCACTGATCTAAAGTCCTCCAACGTTGAAGTGAAACATTGATCACAACACTCTTAAAGCTCTTTGAATTTCAAACCCTAACTACTCTAACCCTAGTTGCTGACATCATTATTGGTTATTTCATCTTTAATGCAACAACGTTTTGTTTTAAGAGGAATTGAATGATGGTTTAGGCATTAATTGAATAAGGTGTTGATTGCTTACATTGAATGCTACATTGTTCCCATATTTATTGGTGAAGTATTATAACTTTTCATTGATATTTATAAACATTGACTTCGTCAACATTTATTGCTAATTGCTTATATGTATTTATCAGATAGTCTTATGAAGTACTAACCCATTGAAATAGCTTGCATATATCAGTTTGTTGTTGCTTTGTTCCAGGCAAGTACACTTTGGGGGTTTTACTTCTTAAATTGGCCTTTGGCCAGACTATATGTTTGGGTGGTGACTTGTGAAGGGGGAAAACCTTATCTTGGTCTTATTATCCTTTTTCCTCTTCAAAACCCCAGGTCACTGGGGACGTCTCCCCTGGGCCTAACCTCCCTAAAGAGAAAGAACCATCCCATTGTGGTGACATTGGGTGGGACTGGTTCCTGTTATGCCATTTTGGCCCTCTTTCTCATAACTTTTATCCTAGCTACAAACTGTGCGATAACAAAGACAAAGCATATTTAGTCGAGGTACCATTTCATATGATCTATCTTGGAAGATGGACATTTGAAGTTGGAAAAGATACACACTAGCCAAAATTTTGCAGACATGTTAACAAAGGGAGTAACCAGGGAGAAACTGAGTTCCTTCTCAATGTTAGTTGGTCTTCAAGCATAAAGATGAAGATGAGAAATTTGCCAGGTCCAATAAGTTTCATAGTCCAGCAGATAGAACAACGGTGGAGTTGATGAGATCAGTCTGCAAGTGGGAGATTGTTGGTTGTGGATCCTGATCATCTTCCTAATTCATAGGTCCTTGCTTTCAACGATGTTTATACCCTAGAAGAATGTACACTCTTCCACGCGAGGGAGTGCAGAGAGGGTTTACCCCCTCTGCAGGGTCCGGGGGCAAGCAACCCCCCAATGGGGGTTTAGGGGCAAAGCCCTAGAAGGAAAAAATTGTCTTGTAAAAATATATTGTAATTTCATTGTAAATTTGGACCATTCATTATAAGGTCGCAGATTTAAGGATAGAAGTTATGTTAGAGTTTTTTTCCCTAGAAGGCAACCCTCTCTTATGAGGGAAATGTATTGTGGTTAGGGCTGATAACGAATATTGTATTATGAGATAAGAGACTGTGAAAGAAAGAAGAGGAAGTTACAACGGGTTTGCTGTAGGTTGTATCCCTTCGATTACTGGATAATAATAAAGGAAGGACCTGGAAATTTCTTTAGTGAATGTAGCCTACACTGGGTGAACCACGTATATCTGTGTCTCTATTGTATTGTGTATCTTTTGTATTTTATTTCCGCATTTGTTTTATTTTATTGCTCCACGATCTTGTTTTTGTAACAACAAGTCTAGAACTTAAGGATTTCTCGGTCTCTGCTTGCCTTGCAGAGAGCTCGTGCATACATGCACTACCTCTCCCTAGTTTAACAGACTTCGTCCTCCCGGATACTTAGGGAAACTGGGTGCGTCGACGTGCATCCATGAAAACTGTGTCCAAGGTTGATGAACTCACATTCCACTTATTTTATCTTAATCTACCACATGGCTCAAGCATTTACGTGTACAAATCAGGCCATATCGTACTTTATTAAATACACAATTTAAACAAGAATAAATAGATACATTATAACCATTAAGCAAACATGCACATATCTGGGTCATTCACAATATATCTAATTTTATTACGAAATTACAACTCAATTGCACAGGGTATGAGAATACTTATCTATTACAGGTTGCATCCAACCAACTGACTGTGGGTGTGCGAATTTCCACCCAACCATAGGCTTAGAGACATTCATTCTTAGCACTCTGGCCACCACTGTGCCAAGCCATGATATCACTAGGGAATTTACGTCATCTCTCAGAGAAAATCTCTCTGTCACAACGACCCTGCGAGTTTTATCAGATGCTTCCTTAGCATCAACCTCTCGTTTGGGTCCTTCAGGCCATGTTCTCGACACTTCCTTTGGATTCGAACATCTCCCTTACGAGATTTCGTTCTCATCCCCATCTCGTATCTCCTCTCTTGTTGTGTCTTTGTATGTATCTTACCTTCCCTCCTCTGGAAGGTTTCCAGCTTGTCCCGTTCCTTCTGTCAGAAGGGAGCTTGGGTCTGCAGGTCTCTGTGGTACTTCGAGCTGACATACTATGGTTAGACCATGATTCCATTCATGGGGGTGATTGATAATTCAACCACTGGTCCTTTCTTCATTGATTGATTTATTTCCTCTAGAGATATCATGGTTCATACTTCAAGGCTTCACCCCCAATAGTTAGTTATGGGAAGTATAACAATAATACATTTACATTGTCCACATGTTGTAGCATGGTAATCCTATTTTATGATTAATTACAAGTTGGGGGAAAAAAGGTGTTACAATTCTTCCCCCCTTAAAGGAACACCGTGCTCGGTGTTCTTTCTCAAAAACACCTGTCATGCCTTTCTCATTCACCTGTTTCAGAAATCTTGATCCTTCTTCTTTGTTTAGGTCCCTTTTTTTGTTTTTTGTTTTTTCAGACCTTTAATCTTGGTCACCTGCTTTCAATAATTTTTGGACAACAAGCACGTTAATCATAGTCTTATGCAAAAACATTGCATAAAAATTTCTAGGAAAATTTCATAATCTTAACACAATAATTATCTGTGCAGTTTGTGGATTTGTGTCCACATGTTGTTTTGTTATTCAGGCTCATTGTCTTTCCTTGACATAACCATTGGGTGCATGATATCCATCAATAGTTTACCAGAACTATCAAGGTCTCCTCTTCCTTGCGGTCACTCACCCTCCAGGCCTAGGCTTAGGCATCCCCTTCTATGCTATACAGTCCCTCGGGTGATCCATCTTGCCTTGCCAAGGTTTTCTCACACAGAAAGAATTCCAAAGACTCTATCGAGTCTTACAGTCGAGGCATCCCTTAGACTTGCTCTACTAAGGTGTCCCTACGACTCGTGTTACCTCAACATAATTTATTCTAGGGGATCATGGCTTACCACGGGGTTCTCATGGCTCAAAAATAGCCATTTTTCATGCTTACAACGCTGCCATATCCAATATCCCTTTGCTTCCTAGACTTTCAACTTCAATCAACCAAACAAACTATTAGTTACCCATGCACATATATTGTATTACACCTTTATAACGTCATCACAAACAATTTCAGAGTTGTGCATACTAACAATCAAATTCACTTTATCAAAAAGGAAAATACCATTCCTTGTAGTTTGGCTCAGTAGGCAATCGATCTTCATTATGAGCTTACAATACTTCCATATCCAAGACTCTTTCTTCCTACAATTTCAACATTCCTCAGCCAAACAAATTGTTAGTTTTCATGCACTTTTTTTTTCTTTTCAAAATCATGCATACTAATAGTCCAAGTCATTTTCATCTATTTAAGGATACAAAGAAAAAGGGAACATTATACCTTACATATGCATCATTTCAGCCTACCAAATTTTTCAGAATGTAATTCAGATATCACTTGAATTTAGTGAATGTGCCAACATTCGTGGCCACCTTCATACCCAATGCACCCTTGCATTGATTTTTATGTTTCCCACACTTTACGACATGTAATTTTCCATGGTGCGTTGGAGCTTAACCAAGATTTTCACCATATGGATTATTCATTCTCATTCATTGTTGCAACAGGACTATGCTTCTGGCTATAGGATGATCATGATCCCAAATCAATACACATTAGACTCAAAAGTTTCACATGCATTGCTTTAATCATTATTCCTTTATTAATAACCAGGGTGCCAACACTCATGGCCACCCAAATTTGGTTTTGTCTAACACCTATACAATGTAAGTAGAAATTTTGGAAGGTCCTCCTTCTTCAATGGGAAATCCATTTTCTGTCCTTTATGCAAACATGCATTTCCTTGAAGCAATTCCATGCAATGTGCTATCTATAAGAACTTTTGTTTCCAATCGTTCCTTGATTGGTCCATGTATTCATGACATACCAGTTCATGAATTCTTCCAAGGGTTACAATCAATATTTACTATCAGAGGTTCACACCTCCATCATTCAGGTTCTCCTTCCTGAATCATACCCTACTTGGGTACCCAAGGCATACATCTGCCTTTCAACGTTTCATACATAACATTAATACTGTAAAACATTTCAGAAGGGATTCTTACCCAATCCCTTCATACCTTGTGCCACATAGGCATGAACATTTTTATACTTGTTTTGGCTGCTAGCACCCCCTTTGATATTATCCCATTAGTGGTGCTCCATGGGGACTTTTAAAGTCCCTGCAACAATATTTCAACAAGAACCTTCTCATAGTCATCCTCTGATTGAGGTTTTTCATTATTGGCAACTGTCTTTCTCAACAGTTCCAATCTATTTCTTTCTACAGATGACATTCATCATAAACAGATTAGTCATCATGTAAATTAAAAATGCAAGTACCATAGCATTTGAATTAATAAAACGTTTTTAGACATGTCCTAGCATATCTGTATGCACTTCATCACATTATCCTTAATGTTTTCATGAGTGCAATACCGACAGTTCTCAGCTGTTTCTGCGGTAATAAAATCCTCATCACTATGGTGTCAAAACATTTACTTTCATCAACGTACTAGCTTTCTCATCCCAGAGAAAAACATAATACACAACAAGAAAATAATTGAGGGCTATCCCCTTCTTCAAATTCTTTCTACATCACCCAGGACTTTTCAGCCCAGCTGAGTTATTTCTAAGGCCTCACTATCTTTTCTATGCTTTTGCAATTTACTCCCTGTTGGGATCTTCCTGCTCTTTTCCTTGAGTCGCCTTGGTTAGGCCTTACCCTAACCCTTTTTTGGAATACAACAACATGCTTTAATAACAATTTTTTTTTTGTTCATAATGGATCATGAACCTGTGCATCCTGCACATTACCATTCGGTTATGAGAATGGCCAATATTCATTTATTAGTCTTCTATTAATTACATGATGTTTTTCAAAATGTAATCCAAGATTCTGGTATATATATATATATATTAGTTTGTGGCTCACTGATTAATTCTCAGTAGTCATTAAGGTTGTGACTTTGTTTTCTTGACAAAGTATTCACACAGTTCCTCCACAGGGAACTCCTTCAACATGCAACTTTCTTATTGCATATCCATCACTATTTGTGATGGCCTCAACCTTGAGTTAGCTTCAACAATATACCAAATATCCCATAAGGAATATAAACATCCATCTTTGTCATGTACCAAAATTATGTATCCATACATATTCCAGTTTTGTTAACTTACATCTATGATGTACTTAACCATATTCATAACCTTAAACCCGCCTGTAGCGGTCATAGGTGTTATAACCCTAAATTGCACCACACATGCTTACCTGGCATCAGGCCAACTCATATCCCTTCTTTGCCAAAGCACTACTGAACAACTCTTTGAAAATCCTCTTTTATAAAGGCCCACGCGCCCTAATCCATTACTGCACGCGTGTACACGCTCGCTGACCCAAAACAACCAGCGTGGACCGACAAAAGCATGATAAAAGGAAAGTTGCCGGCGGAACACAAAAGCTATGGGTGAGTGCACTGAAACTCCTAGCCATGCATGGCCAAGGGTTCATCCAAATACCTAGCTCCTTCTAGCCTATAAAAGAAGGGGTAGGGGTCCCATTTGGAAAAGGAAGAATATAACAAAGAAACTCTGCCCATTTACATATTCCCATTGTCCCAACCCTTTAGCCTTTCCTTGTGCCAAAGGAGATTCAAAGCAAGGCAGTTGGAGAATAGAAGAAGAGGAGCCCAGGATCAGGTTTGTGGAGCGGTGGTCGGTCTCAACTTTTGTAAGTTGACTCATTCAATATAATAAAGAGACTTCTTTTCCCATCCCAATTCATGAAATTTTTATAGTTTGATTAGTATATGATTGGATTTCTAACCCATTAGTATATGAGTAGGATGCATGCATAGTTGTTGCTTGTCTGGGATTTAGGTCAACTTTGTAAGGAGTATTGCGAACGAGTAATCAAGCACAACGGAGGATCGACATCAAATGCCGGGAATGAGGTAGGTTGATTTTTCCATTCATTTACTAAGAAAAGGGGATTTAAATCTAGGGATGAAGGTAGAAAGTAGTTTCTCTTTGGTCATAATTGCATTCAAAGTCTGAACTCTATTTGCTAGTCCGTAGGGAGTTTTTCCCAACAACAAAATTGGCGACTGTACTAGGGAGGGTCATAATTGCATGCAAAGTATGAACTCTATTTGCTAGTCCATAGGGAGTTTTTCCCAACAACAGAATTGGCGACCGTACTGGGGAGACTCTCTAGGGTTCTTGGAATTTTATTTAGTTTTTGGGTAGTTTTACAGACTATTTTTTCTTGCCTGTTTTTTCTTTTAGTTTCTGTAAGGTCTGAGCTAGCAGGGAGTCTGGTTTTCCATAGCATCTTTCCTCGTCTTTTTCTTGACTGTGTTTTTCGGGACCCACAGAGGTACACGCGGCCTGCATAAGGTCTGCACGCATGTACCCGTGCCCTACTCTCTTACAGCCCGCGTGTGAACGCTAGCTGTAGAAGTAGCAGTAGCGTGTAGAGTTCAGAGAGCTTCAGAGGCAATCATCCTCTTCCCTGTCAGAATCACACATTCTCAGGGGGTTTTCTGGAATTTTGTCTGAGTCTTGCTTGCTAGCAGTCCTATCTCAGATTGGTTTTTTCTTTATCATCTTTTCATTACATTATTTGTTTTTTTGTTAGAAAGAGTGTCCAATCCTTCAAAGGAGATCCTGGTTATCAATACCAGTGGTCTCTTCCTGGTTTGGTCTGTCTGTTTTTAGTTTTTCTTCAGAGTTTAGAGATACACGTGGCCTGTACAAGGTCAGCCCGCGTGTACACGCCCTCTGTCTCTATACAACTCGCATTCACACGCTTGCTGTTGGAGTAACAGTCGCATGCTTGTACAGGATAGTTTTTGTTGAGGGTAAGGCAACCATTCTTTCCCTTGATGAGAATTATACCTCTCAGGAGTTTGAATCTCTGTCTTAGCAGTCAGTAGCTTAGGATTAATTGTACCCTTAACTTGCTTTTTCTCATTTAAAAGTTGTTTAAAAATAATTTTTTTTTTAAGGTTTTTGGACAAGTGTGAGAGTCATATTTTTTTTAGTTACTAGTGTGTGCTTTCTTGAAGTGATTCTCTGCGATCTGCACTCAGGCCAGAATTGTTTTTGGTTTTTGCTTGTCAGTATTTTCCCTTTTTTGCTTGATTAGCATTTAAATAAATAAAAAAAAATCTCTCTTTTCATTTTCTTATTTGGTTGAAAAGTGTGTTTCTGCATTATTAGCCAGGGAAAAGTCGTTTATTTCATAAGTTTTTTTGCAGTTCACTTAGATCATAAGTAGCTCGTGGTCGAGTGAAATTCTTTGGAGTTTGCTATCCAAAATCTTAGAAAAGTTAAAAAAAAAAATCTTTTTGAAAAGTTGTTGAAATTTTTGCATTCAGTAAAAGTTTTGTTCCCAACTTTTTTATTCATTCATTGCTTTCGTATTTTTCACATCATCAGTTTCACCTTCATACCCCTTGACGTAAGACACAACCATAAAATTAACGCTAAATTTAAAATCTACTAGACTTTTATGTTTGTAGGGTTCACTAACTAGTTAAGGATTACGACCTTGGATTAGGTTGGAGAGGAAACTCTTGAAGGCCATTCTAAAACAAATATTGGAGTCTGAGATAGGGAGTGTCTAAGTCCAGTGTTGTGAAAGTTATCTGGGACCCCCCTCTAACACATGGGATAAACATGAGGTCGCGTGTGGAAAGGTAGCAGAGATAACTCCTCCAAAGCTGGACCAATCGTAGTGGAGAACACATATAGAGGGCATGTTTTGGGATTCTATCGTTTGCATTTACCATGGGGCTTCATGGGTCTCGAATCTGTTTGAGGTCCTCAGTTGCCTTCCGGACCATTTTCTCTCGATACCCTTGACAGGTTTCGGGCTCGATACCCTGCTCATTGTGGTCTACCCGACTTTCGATTGTACCCGCCTGGTGACTATTCGTGCGCTGGCAACCTGGTTGCCAATCTTATTTAGGGACATACAAAGGTGACTGCGGGGGTATACCACGGTACCTAGGACAGAAATCGGGCCACGCTTTGTAGAGTATACCCAGAGGGTGCTTCCATTTTCGAGTTGCACTTGCACCGATAAGTTGCTCTAGTGTTGGTTGTTGTAACTGTTCTTCCAATTAATTTAGTGTTTTCCTGTCTTATCTTCTAGGGACTTTTTTTTTAGTGTGTGTTAATTTTGAATGTTTAGAATACCTTAGAGTGTCTTGGATCTTCTCATACAGTGGAGGATCCCAAGCTCCACCGGTCATGAAGGAGTCTTGGCCTGCCACCGGTTACACTGGAGTCACCCCCGCCACCCTTTAAAAGGTGAAAGCTAGACCAACAAGGGTCTTTTGAAGCGATCGGGTTACAAACCATTGTGCCCGAACAACCCCCGGAGGAATCGACCATTTTGGAATTTGAAGCAACCTCTCTTGGCCCAGTTGAAACCCCAACCACTGATTTCTTGGCACCTTTCATTGTACCAGTTCAATTTTACGAGCGCCAGACAATGTCGCACATAGCAATGGAAACAAATGCTGTTACTCCTTTTGGGAATTCTTCAATTCCCACCATGGTTGTCACCACAGGAGAGCTTTCATCTCCTAACCCACCGTCGTCGGTCTGAGCCACCATGGTCTTGACCGCAACTACTTCTCATAGTGGTCCGAACCCGTCTTTGGCGGTGGCCACAACCCCTTTCACACCTAGTGCGACAGGCCCTCCGTTCTCATACGGGATGCCTAGTTCAGGTACAAGTCCTGTACTTTCCTACTCCACTTTACAGACTTTGGGTCTGGGGGAAGGGAGCTCTAGCGCTCCTCTACAAGGTAATATGGGGGGAAATCTTGCTCCTTTTAATGCTTTTCCTTACGGTGGAGGTCATATCCCTCCTTCTTCCCCTTCACTCGGTGGCTCACATCAACAGTCTACCGGGCAACCTACACACAATAGTTTATTTGGAGCAGGGAGTCAAGGAACACCCTCACATAGTATGCCGGTAGGTTCGACATCATTTTCTTTGAACGAAACGTTTGGTAACAACACCTTCTCGTCAGCCGCTTTCCAGACTGGGGGCAACCCCATTTTTGGAAAATCTACTCCTGTTCAGGGTACTATTCCTACAAAGGGGACATACCTAGCAGGACCTTGGAATTCAGGGCAGGGATCCGTTCCCTCCTCCGGAATGCCGATCTAGGGTAATTCTTTCCAAAATCAATGGAAACCCAGACAAACTACGATGCCTGTCCCCATGGGACCATCATGGGGTAATCCTTCCCAAAGTCCTTCGAATACAGTGCATGCCCAACCATCGATGTCCTATTTGGGAAATCAGCCGATGATGTCTCCACATATGCAAAATCCTTACGCTAGCCAGGGTCATGGTTTCTACAAGAATCTGGACCAACAACCAAAATTTTCCTGGCAACCTGGTGCAAGTCAAACTCCAGGTCCCTTTTTCCCAAGTTATTAGCAGCAACCCAAACTACCATTCTTGGCAACTTTACACTTTCCAGATTTGACAAGGTTATTGAATGACCCTATTTGTCACGATCCGTGTTGGCCTCCTATGCCGATGAAGTTGCCTTCGGACATTCCAAAGTTCGAGGCCAAGCCTAATGAAGATCCAGGAGATCATGTGACTACTTTCAATCTTTGGTGCTCATATAACTCATTGAAAGATGACTTCGTATAGTTGTGATTGTTTCAACGTACTCTCATAGGGAGTGTCGCGAAATGGTACATTGAGATCGATCGCTCAAGATACTCTTATTTTGGTGAACTGGCGATGGATTTCCTGAACCATTTCCAGTTAACTATGAGATACGACGTTGGCACAGAGCTGCTCGCCAATTTCAAACAGACAACAACGGACCATATCTCTGATCACATCTGAGAATGGAGACACCAGAAGAGTTTAATCAAAGTACCATTCCCACCATCATTCCTGCTTGAGTGGTTCCTTAAGTCTTTGGTCCCACAATTATCCAAAGACGTTGTGACGTCAGGATTTTTCTCCGAGGAAGATGCCATCATGAGGGCTCAATAGTTTGAGCTCATCTATTCTCAGTCTGGTTTATTATACAACATCTTGCCAGATGCACCATGTTCAATAATGGATAAAACTAGACAGAGAGCTGGACCACATGCCGATGGTATTGTCGGTTCAACACAAACAAAGCCCTCTGAGCAATTGACAAAGTAGTTGCAACAGTTATCTATACAACACACAGCGGCCAGCCAAAATACTGCTTTGGCTGCTCCCCCTACCAAAACGTCGAAAGTACACACAGTGCAGTTGATTAACCCAAAGGCCACCCAACAGCCTGAAGGGAAGAAAAAACAACGAAAGAAGGGTAAGGGGGATAAAAAACCCACCAATAATGCTGGCAGGGACAACATTGAAAAACAGAAGGCGCGGTATCCATGCAACTTGTGCACGGAAGACCACCCAACCCATCTATGTCCTCGCCTTGCAGAGGCCCAAAAATTTGTCACACAATAACAACAAGCAGTGTTGACTAACCCATTTCAACATGGGAAAAATCTAACTCAAGCCTCTACAAGCATGAAAGGGGGCAGCCAAGAAACCTGCCCGCCTCCGAACAACCCCTCATCCGTGAACATATATACGGTTAGGGGTGATGCCTTTATATCAACTAGAGTGCACGACTATAGTAAACCAAGCGCTTCTGAGAAAGGTAAAGAAGCTGATCTCCCATCTCTTCCTCTACAGATTGAGAAGACGTTGGGAGAAACAATGACATGCATCCCAAAAGGTGCATTTAAAAAAGCTTCTCATAACCCAAACGCAAGGGTCGCCCAGAACTACTCTGTGGTGGAAGATTTATCACAAACCCCTTGTGCGATGTCTTCTTTGGAGGTCCTCCAAAGCTTCCCTTCTCAGAGTAAAGCCTTGTTAACCACTTTGGGATCTACTGAGACTTGTAATCCGGGTACCATCATGTTAGATACAACTGACTTAAAACCTCGTCTGCCTTACCACGTAGCGTTTTAGATAGTAGTGGCTTATCCCACAAAAACTTTTACTCAGAATATCTTCCGCACGGTGGTCGATGAGGGTGCCTCAACATGCGTTATGTCGTTGGCATGTTGGAAGGCCATTGGCCAGCCCGTTTTGTCTCCGTCACCTACTCTCCTCAATGCTTTCGACGATTGTTCGTTCCAACCACATGGAATTGTTCCTTCTTTCCCCATGCAGTTAGGAGGGAATACCATGTGTGTCGAAGTAGAGGTAGTCGATGCTCCCCTTGACTATAACCTCTTGTTAGGACGGAGTTGGACTTATTCTATGCAAGCTATGGTTGCTACAGTTTTCTGGGTCTTGTTGTTTCCACACGAGGGCTGGATAGTGACCATTGATCAATTGTCTTTCTCCAAACCTGACCCTACTTTGGGGGCATCCACGGTCCCGATGATTTATAATCCTCAACCAGGTGTCGTTAACGTAGGAGTGGGTTTGTGCCCATCTTTGATGGGTACCTTCGATTACCTGCCCCCTCATGGCGACATCAAATTTATATCCAATCACCATAAGGTTGAGATTTTTCAAGTTTCGTCGTTCCGCACAACTTACTTCAAGGATCCATGGATACTTCCTTCCCCATCGGCCACGATGGATGAGACAGGGAACCCAGGCATGTCCATGCCCTTGTATACCACTGAAGTAGCATACTCTTTAGTCCAACAAGCTTCAGCTAACACTGATCCGACTCCTGCACAAGAGTTAGATCCATTTCTAGAGCCTATTTGGGCTCAGGGTTCTCTCGCTAACATCGATTTGTTAGACTTAGTCTTGCCTTTTGATGAAGCAGTAATTGAAGCAATGACAAGTCCAGACAAACCTTGGGAGGATCTTCATCACAGATCATATTTTCTCCCAGAGTTAAGCCGAATTGAAGCAGGAGAATTCACCATGACCATGACGGGATATCAGTCGTGTCCTATTGATCTCTTAGCTACACATGCAATTTATGCTGAGGGTGATATGGAAACTATCGCTGAAACTATACCAATCAACATCTCCCGAAACCCTCGCATCGTGGAGAACGTCTTCGTCAGAGTGGATTTCTCCCCCGAAGAGATTCAAATCTACACGGATCTTTTCAAAGAATTCCGCGACATTTTTACCTGGTGTTATGAGGAAATGCCAGTTATCGATCCAAAAATAGTTGAACATGAAATCACAACATATCCCGATGCCAAGCCTATTCGACAGAAGCTTCATCCAGTTAATCCTAAGAAAGAAACAACCATCAAGATCGAGGTTGAGAAATTGCTAAAGGCAGGTTTTATCTATCCTATCCATTTGACCCAATGGGTGTCAAATCATGTGCTGGTAAATAAAAAACAAGGCATGATTCATGTATGTACCGACTTCCGTGATTTGAACAAAGCATGTCCTAAAGATAATTTTACAACACCATTCATCGACCATATCATTGATGAATGTGCTGGTTGCGAAGCCTTTTCTTTCATGGACGATTTTTCGGGATGTAATCAAATCCAAATCAAACCCGAAGACCAACACAAAACGACATTCATTTGTCCTTGGGGTACATTCGCATATCATAAAATGCCTTTTGGTCTTAAAAATGCTGGAGCCACCTTCTAGCAGGCCATGTATTTTGATTTTTATGATCTCAAGCATATAGTCGAGGCCTATCTAGATGATTTAGCATCGTGATCTCGCAAGAGAACGGATCATCTGACACACCTTAGACTGATCTTCGAACGCTGTCGCAACTTTCGGATTCGCTTGAATCCAAACAAGTGAATCTTCTGTATAACGTCAGGATGTTTGTTAGGTTTCATCATATCAACAATAGGGATCATGGTCAATCCTCTCAAGGTGGAGGCAATAATTCAGTTTCCCCCCCCCACGCACAATCCTTCAACTTTAGAGTCTACAAGGCAAGACGAACTTTTTACGATGCTTCATCGCCAACTATGCCGAAATCACCAAGGGATTTATGCGCTTACTAAAGAAAGACATTCCTTTTTACTAGGACGATGCTGCTCAATGCTCTTTCGACACATTAAAACACGCCCTCACAACTGCCCCTCTGCTATGGCCACCTAACTATAACAAATATTTTTTATTATATCTAGCTGCCTCAGAGTCAACCATTGGCATGGTTTTAGTTCAGGAAGATGAATTGTTCTCAGAATACGTGATCTATTACCTGAGCCGAGGCCTCGTAGGATCGGAACTCAAGTATTCTCATACCGAAAAACTTGCATTGGCAACAGTTCATGCTATTCAACGGTTCTGTCATTATGTTCTGTTTCGCAAGACCACCGTCATTGCCGTCGTGAATCCATTCTAGTACATGTTGACACGATGGGTAATAGACGGAAAAATCAGTAGATGGATAGTCATCCTCCAAGAATTTGACTTAGACTTTGTTTCAACAAAGTCCAAAAAGTCTTTGGTCTTCGCAGAGCTTATTTCGGAACTTCCGGTTGAGTCAGGTGACGTTGTGCCTGAAGAATCGCCTATTCGGAGATATATGTTTTTGATCACATCTTCAGATCCCTGGTACGGAGATATACTTATCTATCTATAGAATTTGAAGTGCCCCACTTCTGCTTCTTGTGATGGGCGTCGACGTATACGCCATCAGGCTAAGAATTATCTCATACTCAATGATACATTGTATCGAAGAGGTGTATACTGCATCTTACGTCGATGTCTCACACATGAGGAGGCAATTATCATGCTTAACGATTGCCATACCGTAACTTGTGGTGGTCATTTGTCTGGGTTGGAAACAACCCAAAAGATTCTACGAGCAGGTTACTTATGGCCGACACTTATCAAAGATTGTATAGAATCGGTCAAGAAGTGCCATCCATGCCAAATCTTCTTTCAAAAGATGAGGGCACATCCCACTCCCATGTTTTCTGTCATCATAGTTGGTCCCTTCACCAAGTGGGGGATTGATTACACTACTTGCAACCCCCCTTTAGCAAGGGGGCACCGCTATATCATCGTATCCGTAGACTACTTCACTAAGTGGATCAAAGCTATGCCAACATTTAAAGATGATGGAGAGACTGCAACTCTCTTTTTATTCAACCCGATCATAGCAAGGTTCGGCGTCCCGAGAGAAATTGTTACTGACCATGACTGTCACTTTCAAAACCAAATGATGACCGAATTATTATCAAATCTTGGGTTACGGCAAGAACATTCATCACCTTACTACCCCCAAGCCAATGGGCAGGTGGAAGCTGTAAACAAAACTCTCAAGACTATTTTACAGCGAACTACCAACTCACCCAAGTCAAATTGACATTTGATGTTATACTTGGCATTATGGGCTTACCAAACATCTATTAAGACTGCAACCAGTTTCTCACCTTTTCAACTCGTTTACGGGTTGGATGCAGTCTTTCCCATCGAATGTCAGATTCCATCTCTAAAATTGGCAGTACAATTATTGCCAGACACTTCTCCACTTGAAGAATGATTAGTACACCTTGAGAAGCTCAATGAGAAGCATCGTGATGTGGCCCTGGCCAACGAGGCTCACAAACATAAGGTCAAGTGTCGGTATTATAGGTTCGTTCATCCTCAGATTTTCTTTGAAGGCGACCTTGTCCTGGTCTATGACCAAGATAAGGACCCCCTGGGGGCAGGAAAATTCAAACCCATGTGGTTTAGACCTTTCATCATAAAAGAGGTATTAAAAAAGGGCGCTTATCATCTGGTTGATTTTGAAGGGAATGCTTTGGTGGAGCCTAGAAATGGGTTCTACCTCAAGAAGTATTACTCATAGGCAGGTCACTGTGGGTAACGTTTTGTAACATATGTATAGTCTTTGTAATATTACTTTTTAGTTTCTTTTAAATGTTATGGACGTGTCATTGATGTTATCTTTCGTCAATTTGGCAGATGTCAAGTGATTCCGAGGTGTTCGTTGGGTATGCAGACGGTGCTAGTCGGCACACTCGGAGGCTTGCCTCCGCAGCTTGGGTAATCTTTACACCTCAGGTCCAATTGTTATCTTTCAGAGGTATATGCTTAGGTGACACCACAAATAATGTCGCCGAGTATAGTGCAGTTATTGAGTTGCTTCGTGACGCCTTGTCATTGGGTATCTCTCATCTCCGGGTCTATCTCGACGCTCAACTGGTTGTGTCTCAGCTAAACAGAGTATACTGGATTCATGATCCAACCTTACACCGACGATTCCTTAGGGTACATCTCTTAGAATGAAACTTTGATTATATTACATATTTTCATGTTCCTAGGAGATTAAACCAAATTACAGATACTCTAGCTAATCAAATTTTAGATTGGCATCCTGCACATATATAAAAGAACATTGACATAAGCATGTAAATACATTTTTTGCACACGTGATCCATAAGACACAAAAGATAAAAAAAACCCATATATAATATCATAAAGTCACCAGAGTACATAGATGGACGCAAGTGCCTAAAAAATAGGACCAATAACAAGTCACAGGGCTTATGCCCTCAAAAAATATATACAAGTGGTGCCCGTGGCACGTAAAAAGTCTAAATAGGTCAGGGCCTATGGGCCCTGTTATACTGGTCCACAACATGGGCTAAATGCCTAAACAATCGGACCCACATCCGAGGTGCCCCCACTACATGAGGCTGCATGGATGGTGGCAGGTCCTCTATCTTTGCCATTGGGACTGTGCGAGTGAGTGCAGTAAAGTTCCACTCAACTCGTCTAAGTACCCTCTCAGCCTCCTCGACTGGGAAATTTCCTGCTACTGCTAGTCCCCCGACAGCTGCGGCTTCTGGCCGAGGATGACGCCTGTTCCGTGCATAATCGACAGGTCGCACGGGTCCCACATCTGCATGCAACAAACATATATCTGTCAAATACTATGGCATAAAAAAATGATATATATAATAAAAACGACATAAGAATTACATATACAACAAAAAAAAAAAACTACAAAGGTGGAGACTTACCCATCTCCCCTCGCTCCTCACTAGGAGGCACGGGTATCTCAGGATCTCTAGAAAAGTCTATCCCTGCATATGGGTAATCCTCGATCACAAGGATCTGCCGTGACAACCATGCAAAAAAGTCATCATTGAAGGATTCATTGGTCCTTCCACCCCCCTGTCGTGGCAGTAATATTGCCCATCTACATACAACAGGAAATGAGGCTTGATGTCCTCGTGCCACTTCCCGAGGACTAAAATTCAGAACTCTCTCAAAAAATAATGAACACAAAATCATCCTGAACCCGAAGTTCCTCTGTGTCCACTGACGACAATCTGTCAATTGCCTCTTCATACACTCCAGTAGTGTGGTACTCCAGTAAAAAATCTATGCATTCATCTGTGCGCGAGACGCCTGATGCAAGGCTGCCGAACCAGTAATCCTCCCAATGAGCAATAATATCAGTTGCAACGATAGGTCAGTGATCTTACTTATGTGCACCTGGGATCTCACATGGTTTGTCCCAGCCTCACAGTGCAGGGCTATCATTTCCACTATGTTAAGCGGCCCTGATGGAAATGTCCTGAAATTGACTGGTTCCCCTCTCCTTGAGAGGCCAGTCAAAAAGTAGATATCCTCTGTGGTGGGCACTAGTGATTGCCCCTCTAGCATTAAGGCCTCTGCATCAGGGTGCCAATAGTCAATCAAGGCATTCAGTAGCCTCGGTTGTGATTGCATAAACGAACACATGAAGAACTTAAGCAAACCACATTGCATCAAAGCGGCCATGACATTCAGATCTCCTGCAACCAACTCACTAATTGCTTCATGCTCCCTTTCCCTCCAGTGGACATACATCTTGCCAACACAAAAAAGTTTAGGAGGGTGAGTTGAAGGCTCTTTAAGTTCTTTTTGTCTCTAAAAGGGGGGTCCACGCATGCTGTCTAGGTGACAGTCGCGTGTACACGCGGGCAAGTTTTACTCTACCCGAGTGTACACGCGACATGTCCAGAGACAACCCCCGTGGACCTAGGGCCGACCTTTTAAAGGTCGACACCCACCCCAAAAATGAAATCAAAAGAAAAAAGAAAGAATTGAATAGCTAGATAAGGGAGTTTGTACTTACTTGGTCCAAGCGGAAGTTCGTTTCGTCCACTGTAGCTCCCGGATTCATCGTTTTTATCAAAGGGGGTCTTTTGGCTCTAGAGTCAATTTCCAAATTAGCAATGGTGATAATGAGCTGCTAGCTTCTATTTATAGACTTTTTGGCCTCTTTTTGTCATTTTTTTGGCCTCCCTTATCATTTTCTTTATACCAAAAACCATTTAGAGTGATTCAGGAGTTATACGAGAGGGATTTGATCACGTATTGGGACACTTCTTTTGAGTTTTGAGGAAATTTTGACGGTCCATGAAATTTTTTCCAAGAATCAACTTCAGCATATAGGTTAGGTTACTACCCAAACTTTTGTGTCTCATTGTCTTTTTCCTCTGCCATAGGATCGATCCCATTAGGTTGTGACACGGAACCATCATATTTGCTTTAGAAGTGTCACAACTTGGCGGTAGAGCTTACCAAGAACATGGGTGCCCTAGGTAGGTCCTGGTTGCATTATGGTTTCCATGCCGTCTCTAAAACACAGTAGGCTCGGGAGTCCTTATAGTCTTCCCTGAATATGAGTTTGAGCCTCATTTGCATGCTTCTTCTTCGCTCTTGATCTCACCCTCATGACTCCCAAAAAATAACGGGTCTTCTTTTAAGCCCTTTTTCAGACCCTCTAAACATGAAAAGATTTCCGACCGATCTTGTGGCCTTTCACGCTCGTTAAACTGAAATTTGAAGTCACGTCTGTCCGGCGGTAGTTTATCCCTTTTTCGGTACGGACGGTCAACTGTACGAACAAAGGTATACTCTATGGAACTTCTGTTCTTTAGAAGAGTACTCTCAGGTATAATTTTATCCCTTTTTCGGGCCTGAGGAACTAAACATACGAAAAAGAAACCCCCACGGAGTCCATAGTTAAGCTCTTTTCAGACTCCCTAAAATTAAAAAGATCGCCGAGTAACCTTATTTTTTCACACTCGTTAAATTGGTCCAGAAGAATATTCCTGACGGAGTCCATAGTTAAGATTTTTTCAGACACCTTAAAAATGAAAAAATGGCCAAGTGATCTTGTCCTTATCACACTCGTTAAAATGGTTTTGAATCGACGTCTTCTCGGTGCTAGTTTACCCCTTTTTCGAACCGACTAGACTATATTCGAAAAATGTACCCCAATGGAGTCTCCTTTTATGTTTTTTCAGACTCTCTAAACATGAAAAACCATCGAGCTTACCTTCTGTTAGCGTCAGAAGTCACCCCTGGATTGCAGCAGGAGCAGAGCCCAACGCCCATCAGTTTATGTCACGATTTGTTTATAAAAGGTGTGATCGAATGGAATGCTAACTCAAAACAACATCGTTCTAACTCCAAAACTAGGTTAGGTATGCATGAGCAAATGAGGTCTTAGTCAAACTTCAGACAGTGAGTCATAGTAAGGGTGAGTAGGGGGGAAGAATTGTATCAGAGAGATGCAAGGGTCTGTCATAAACATATGGTTTCTAACAGACTGTAGAAGAAGACATCCAAACACAAGATCTTCTCACATTCAAATGCAAAAAATAAGAGAATACAATAATGCAACAATAAATCCTTTATCATAACATCATTGCAATAATTCGCACGAATCAGTCGTTCATGAACTCTCTCAGCATGAGATGAAAACTTAGATGGTGTAAGAAGACTGTCTGTTTTAAATAATAAATCTCATATACAGATGCATGACCAGAAAGCTAGAATGTCTGCTAAAACTTTACAGTCGGGAGCTACGCTCTACCATCGATAGATTACAAAATACAAAGACTGAGTTTATATACTCAGAGAAAATCGCCTAACATCGGCGTGCTCAGTCATCTAAGGCTTGGTGCCCCTTCAGCCAAATTCAGACGGGTATTCTTTGTCAGACGCCATCTTAACTGCACATGGCTCCTGCAAGGGGAGTAGTTGAGCCATTAAGTGTCGAGCTAGAGTGTGAAGACCTCCTCCGGCTAGTCGAGAACTCGACATGGCTTCTCTGGAAAAAAGGGTACATAGGACCCTCTCGAGCAGACCGCTTTCCAAACCCTCCATACCTCACACTTAATGAATGAGGAGAGATTTCAATCACCCCTTCTTGCCTTCATTTACTCCAAGCGAAGACCAGGATCGAGGTCGGGTCCGATGGCAACTGGAGGTCATAACGAGCCTCTTTGTGACTGAAACCCGACGCCTTTGGCCCCTTTTGCACAACTCCTTTCTTTCCCAAGTGATCAGGGGATGTGACCCTGTGTTTACCCTAAGAGGCACTTTCGACGTTTGTGAATAGGAAGGGGCTGATCCCTGTTCCTTGAAATCGCGATGAGCGAAACGCCGAGATGACTTAATCTGGCACCACACGTCCCTCTAGATCCGATGGATCTGAACTCTCCCGACGATACTGTGGGCTTGGGTCCTAGACACTCTCGGCACCTCGCGCATCGGGAATACGATGATGCCGCACCTTGCACCTCGAAATCGCGATGGGTGAATCAGAGAGGAACCTGATCGTGCGCCAGGTGTCTACTGTGGATGGATGGCCGAGATTGCTCTGTAATACTGCGAGCTCGACCTTGGGTGCCTTCAGTGCTTTCGGGGTTCGAGGTTTCGAGATATAGGATAACATGGAACCTTCACCCTTCGAACTCTCAAATGCCAAAACGCCGATGTGGCTAGATCTCGTGCCACACGTCCTCTGGATGGACGACTGCTATCCTTCCCTGCACACAATATGGGCGCTATCCATTGCACTAACCCCAGTGCAGCTCCACTAGACGCGATTTTCGGCCAACCGCTGATCTGCTCCTATGGATGGATCCTGACTGTTAAAAATATGATCTTTGCCTGCTTAGTTGCTTGGAAGCCACAAACGAGATTTTTTCCGTGCTGTGCTCGGGCGCTTCTCGCGCCACTTGTAGACCTGAACGCCCTTGTGCCTCAGATGAGAAATGTTACTAACATTAGGCTCCATGGGGGATAGAGTCATCCTTGTGATGCTCTAAGGACTCATTTTACAGTTTCAATGCCTTGTTGTTGGGCTACAGAGTCATTTATTAAGACAAAAACTAAAAATAAACAAGGAACCAAAAGGACAAGATTTACAAACAAAGGAGCCATCGAAGGCTCAGACAAAACATTTCTTCAGAAAATGCCCATTTACTGGGCTGTTGAAAACTTCTTCACCCTCCAAATCCTGCAGCCAATATGTGTTATTTGAGAAAACCTCAGAGATTTTGAAAGGCCCGATCCACAGGGCTTCAAATTTTCCTTGTTTGCCCTTATCTTGCTTAGGAGCATCCCATTTCGAACACCTTCTTGGTCATCTGCTAATGGTCCTGAATTCTGATCATTACCTGCTCTCTGGCCTGCTGGACTTCTACCAGTTGATGAATCCTTATGATCATGTCATTGGGCTCTTCTTGATAATCCTGGAAGAATTTCGCTACGGGAATGGCCAGCTGAGAAGGGAAGACAAATTCTGCTCCGTAAACTAACTGGAAAGGGGAGATGCCTATAGATATTTTTGTGGTCACCCGATTGGACCATAGAGCGAAATTTAATTTTGAATGCCAGGCCTTCTTGTTGTCTTCCAACAATCTTTTGATGATCCTTATTAGGATTTTGTTGGAGGATTCTGCTAAACCGTTGCCCTGTGGATAATATGGGGTGGAGTGAATCAGTTTGATCCCAAACTGCTCACAGAACTTGGCTAACGTCTCATCCTTGAAAGAGGCTGCGTTATCAGTGACAATCTTTCTTGGGCAGCCGAATCTTGTGATGAGGTCTTCCAGGAATCCAATAATTACCTTGTGGGAAGCACTCCTAGTGGGGATGGCTTCGATCCACTTAGTAAAGAAATCTGTGGCAGTCAGGATCCATCTGCACTGTCTGCTGGAAGCAGGGTGGATTTCTCCAATAAAATCTAGGCCCAATTGCTAGAAAGGTCTTGAAACAACTACCAACTTTAAAGGCAGAGACTTGAGCTGTTTCTTTCCTGAAAATCTTTGGCACGGGATACAGGCTCTGACTCTTCTACAGACATCAGCGAACAAGGTGGGCCAGTAGTACCCAGCTATGAGGATTTTGTGAGCCGTGGTCTTCCAGAAATGGTGCCCTCCACATAGGCCGCTGTGAAATTCAACCATGATTCTATCGGCCTCTTTTGGATCCATGCATTTTAAAATCACCCCCAGGGGGTCTTTCCAGTATAAAATTTGATCGATAAGGCAGTATCTGACTGCCTTGAGCTTCAAATCTCTTGCTTTGTTTCTTTGCAGACCGTATGGAGGCCGCGACTCTTGTAGAAAGTATATGACATCCTTATACCAAGGACATCGAGCCAATGGCGACTCCCTTTGAGGGTCCATGTCAGACAACCGACCCTGCTGAATTCCTGTGCATTCGTTGATGAAACTTACCCCCAAAGCTTGGCAATTGGCTTCAACCAACAACTTGGCTAAGCCTTTACCTTTGATTAATTTGGTAGGCCTTATTTCCAAATAAAAATCTAGTATCTTGGCTATCCACTTACTCCTCTTTCCATCTATGGCGGGCTGTACTAGGATGTCCTTCACAAAGGCCGAAGGAATGAACGCGGTCACTTTTGAATGCAAGACATAAACTCTGAAAGCTTTGATATCTTTCACCAAGGCATAGGCTTGCTTCTCCATGATTTCATACTTGAATTCTGCATCTCTCAATGCTTTACTGAAGAAGGCAATGGGTTGCTCTCTTCCTTCTTCATTTTTCTGCAACAAGATCGCTGCTACTGTATCAAAAGAAGAAAATGAGAAAACTAGGAAATCTTTGGAATAGTCAGGACTGATCAGCACAGGTGCCTTAGTCAATGCCCTTTTTATTTGGACAAAATATTCCCTGGGTTCAGTAGTCCATTTCACTTCGTTTCCCTTCGTGAGCATGGCTGTGATGTGCTTCACCAGCTTAGCAAAATTCGAAATGAATCTCCTCAAGAAATTAATCTTCCCCAAAAAGGCCTGAACTTCTTTCTTGGATCTAGGAAGTGACAGGGTCTGAATTGCCTCGATCCTGCTGGGATCAATCCTTACTCCCTCTGTTGATACTATATGGCCTAACAACTTCCCTTCCTTCATAGAAAACAAAGATTTCTTGGGATTTAGGGAAAGGCCAAACCTCCGACACTTCGATTTTTTTTTTCTCAGGTGACAACAGTGCTCTTTGTCAGACCTGGAGAAAACTGTTATGTCATCCAGATAGATCACCACAAACTTATCTTTCTCCCCGATGAAGGCTATATCCATGGCTCGCTGAAATGTGGCTCCTGCATTCATCAACCCAAAAGGCATCTTGGCATACATGAATGTGCCCCAAGGAGTGGTGAAGGCCATTTTTTCTCTGTCTTCAGGCATGACAGATATCTGATTGTAGCCAGAAAAACCGTCGATCATGGAAATCCTAGATGCACCGGTTACCCTCTGCAACATGTGTTCCATGTTGGGTAGGGGATAATTATCTTTCTTTGAACTCCTGTTCAGGTTCCTAAAGTCGACACAAAGCCTGATTTCTCCACTTTTCTTTCTTACCAGAACCAAATTGGCCACCCATTCGGAATATCTCAAGGGAACGATGATCTGGGCCTCTAACAACTTCTTCACTTCTTTTTTCATGACAGGAATCAACACGGGATTTATCTATCTTAGCTTCTGCCTAAATGGCTTAGCCTCTTCCTTCAGTGGGATCTTGTGCTCAATGACGGATGTGTCATATGTCTTGAGGTCTTCGTAGGTCCATGCAAACACATCAACAAACTCTCTCAACAACTCAGTATATTCAACCCTCTTTTCTCTAGTCAAACTCCTTAACAACTTGACAAACTTAGGCTCCTCTGGTGTGCCAATGTTGCACTTGGCCGTGTCAGCATATTCACCTGAAACCCTACCCTTTACTACCACATCATTCCCATCGAACAATCTTTCTAACGAGACTAATCCCCTCGGAATGTAGGTAGCTGAATAATCTGGTGGTTAGCAATTTTATTTAGAAACACCTCCGGGTGAGGTGCACCTTCCAGGTCAGGATCCTGATCAATGTGAAATGCAGAAAATTCATCGATAGATTGTAGAAATCTTTCGATTTCTAGATCATCTTTGAATACCTTCCAATGCTTGACATTGTCCGGTACAGAGGGCCTATATTTTATTTCAACATCAGATTTGACCATGGGGGGCAGAGGAACCTTGAGAAGACTACCTGAGATAGCCAAAGAATCGGCTGAAGTATTCCCCCCCCTCGAAATGAAAGAAATGTTAAAAGCTAAGAAGAAACTATCCATCAAGTCCCATAACTCATTTCTGTAATTCCTGAGCCGAGGATTATTAGCACGATAGGTATTCCTGACTTGCTGGATGATCAACTCAACATCTCCAAATATGGATATCTCTTTAATTCCCATTTCCTTTGCAACTCTCATACCCAGAACAAGAGCTTCATACTCTGCCACATTGTTAGTGGTTTCAAATTCCAGCTTGTATGATAGGGATATTTTCTCTTGGGAAGGTGACATGAAAAACACTCCGGCGCCAGTGCCTTCGTTAGAAGAAGCTCCGTCGAAAAACATCTTCCAGACATAGATGGTTGGAGGGGGGATCGGATCATTAGGACTGGGTTGCTTTTTGACTTGGAAAGGGTCTTCAGGAGCACCAGTGAGCTGTAATAAACTAGACCCCAAATCGGTGTCAAGTGCAAAGATGGGGTGATTGGTGGGGTTTGCTTCATCACTAACAATGTAGGCCAACTGAGCTTCCCTATATAACCTCCTTTGTTACCCTCCGAAGACTGGAATGGTGGAATATGAGAGACCAATCTGTAATGCTCCTCCCAACTTTTTAATCCAAGATCTTGACAACAACATGCCAAACTTGGGGGGGACATCATCTACCACAATATCCATGACCACACTCTTCATGGGTAGCTGAAACAAGGAAACCACCAGGTCTTTGATGACTCCCAGACACTGCACTCTCCTTGAATCGAAAGAGTACAAATCATGATAAGTTTTTGTCACCTCCAGTCCCAAATCTTCCATTACTATTTTGGGCATAAGGTTATGGGAAGCCCCTGAATCCATGAGGTAGTTATGCAACACTTTATCATGTATGTTCAGGGATGTGTAGAAAGGGGGGGATGAGTCACCTCTATCTTCTACCATGGGACCTAGAATAACTGCCGACTTTTCGTCTTGCAAATTGATGGAGTCTGTGGGAAGGCATGAGACCTCAGAATGAAAAATCTCAGAGAAGCGTTTCTTGAACCCTTCATGTTTAATCAATTCGGTTAGGGGCACAGAGATTCTGATCTTCTGAATTTCATGCTCGAAATTAAAAGAAGATGTAAGCTTTGAAATTTCTCTTATTTCAGGAACATGACTCTGGACTATGGGAGAGAGGGGTCAGAGCTTCTTACCTCTATGTATGTCCGATACTTCATTAGCAAGATTCTCCGTTCTAGTGGACTGCTCAGGAACATCAGGTGCTACTGTATTTTTCTTAGACCTCAGATCATACCTGCCTTGGCTGCCACCAATATTATCTCCCTTTCTCAGTTCATTTAGCTGATTTTCTAGGAGAGACTCCTTGTATGCTGATTGAGTGAGATGAGGAAAAGGAGGAGTGTCCCCGAAACAATGGATTTCAGGATTGAGCTCATCTACTTCCCCTTCTTCCCCCTCAGCCATAAAATTGCTTTGAAAAGGGGACTGAATTTTCTGGTCTTCTCTGTCTCTGCCCCTCTCTCTTTGTACAGTTGGGGAAGTAATATTGTTTGGAATTCTGAAACCTCCTTTGTTTTCGGTGTTTTGAGGGCCCTTGTATGCTTGCCTCCCCTCCACTTTCATTCTCTCCATCTCTGTAGACAGATACTTCACCATCTTGGTTAGTTCATCCACTTGAGGGTGGGGCACCGATGGTCTAGAGGTTGAGGTTTCCAATCTTCCCTTTCTTCTGTCTGCGTCGGCCTTGTTTCTCAATCTATCAACTGATAATACATTGGATTCCACTTCTATGGCCACATATTGCATTTGAGCTAAGGATGTGGCTCTTCTTTCTCTCAATAAGAGGCAGAAATCCGGGCCAAACACACTAGCATAAGAAATCTTGGCCGAGGTTTCTAAGGGTTTTATTTTGGTAGGAATCTTATTATACATCTTATTGAATCTCTTGGAGAAGTTAGAGATAGACTCTCCTTCCATCTTCTTCAAATACCCGAAATCTTTCATGTAATACATGAAATCCTTCCTATCTCCCCACTGCCTCAGGAAAGCACTATCCATAGCTTCAATTCCAGCAATAGATCCAGGGGTCAACCCTCTAAACCAATTCCTCACCTCGCCATCCAGACTCTGGATGAAAACTCTCATCCATACATCTTCATTTTCAATGTTTAGGTTGTCTGCATAACTGTAGAAAGAAACCAGGTGCTCTTCCGCAGTTATGTCCCCTTCCCCAATGAACTTGGGCATATACTTCAAGTAATCTCCAGCAGGGAGAGGATTCATAGGATGGGGTAGGATTAAAGGAGCATATCTGGCAACAACTATGGCATCTATTCTGTTTAGAGGGGGATTAGCGCCAACCAGAGGAATATTAGGTGGAGGAGAACTTGGAGGAGAAGGAGCTCGCAAAGGGGCTACTGGGAATGAGTCCCGAAGGGGAGTGGGAAACAAAAGGGGATTTAAGGAGAAGGCCAATGAGCTCAAGTCAGCAGATGCTCCTCTTTCTGCAAGAGCGGTAACAATAACAAGAGGAGTAGTGGGAAAATCTTCTGCGGTCCTGGGTCTATGCCAAAGTACAACTTTAGAGGAGAGGGGAGTGACAAGGGATTCTCCCTCCAATCCCAAACCAGGAGGGGAAAACTCAGCAGGAACACTCCTGAAATTCAGGAAACGGGAAACTTCTGAAAAAGGTCTATTAAGAAACTGAGGAGGATAAAATGGAGTTCCTACAAAAGGAGATGGAAGATTACCTGGTTCGGCGGTGGAATATTTTTATTCGGAGGCCTTTCCCTTTCTGAGAACCACCTCTGGATCAATTTCAGATGTAGCTAGAGGCAGCTGTGGATGAGACCGCGTGTGTCTACCGCTGAAAGCCATAATTAACACGGCAGGTTTGCCACAATGGAGTCGTCACAATGGAGTCGCCAGGTGCACATTAGAAATCTTCAAAGGCTCTGATGCCTGATGCACCTTCAGAATTAGAGGCTCAATGTCGTTCAATCCCGGGGAAAATTTTCAACTTCGTCCCCGGCAACAGCGCCATAAATGTTAGCATCAGAAGTCACCCCTGGATTGCAGCAAGAGAAGATCCCAATGCCCATCAATTTATGTCACGATTTGTTTATAAAAGGTGTGATCGAATGGAATGCTAACTCAAAACAACATCGTTCTAACTCCAAAACTAGGTCAGGTATGCATGAGCAAATGAGGTCTTAGTCAAACTTCAGACAATGAGTCGTAGTAAGGGTGAGTAGGGGGGAAGACTTGTATCAAAGAGATGCAAGGGTCTGTCACAAACATCTAGTTTGTAACAGAATGTAGAAGAATACATCCAAACGCAAGATCTTCTCACATTCAAATGCAAAAATCCAGAGAATACAATAATGCAACAATAAATCCTTTATCATAAGATCATTGCAATAATTCACACGAATCAATCGTTCACGAACTCTCTCAACATGAGATGAAAACTTAGATGGAGTAAGAGGACTGTCTGTGATAAAGTAAGAAATCTCATATACAGATGCATGACCAGAAAGCTAGAATGTCTGCTAAAACTTTACAGTCGGGAGCTATGCTCTACCATCGATAGATTACAAAATACAAAGACTGAGTTTATATACTCAGAAAAAATCACCTAACATCGACGTGCTCAGTCATCTAAGGCTTGGTGTCCCTTCAGCCAAATTCGGACGGGTATTCTTTTTTAGACGCCATCTTAACTGCACGTGGCTCCTGCAAGGGGAGTAGCTGAGCCATTAAGTGCCGAGGTAGGGTGTGCAGACCTCCTCCGGCTAGTCGAGAAATCGACATTTCTTCTCTGGAAAAAGGGGTACACAGGACCCTCTCGAGAAGACCGCTTGCCAAACCCTCCATACCTCACACTTAATGAATGAGGAGAGATTTCAACCACCCCTTCTTGCCTTCATTTACTCCAAGCGAAGACTAGGATCGAGGTCGGGTCCGATGGAAACTGGAGGTCACGACGGGCCTCTATGTGACTGAAACCCGACGCCTTTGGCCCCTTTTGCGCAGATCCTTTCTTTCCCAAGTGACCACGGGCTGTGACCCTATGTTTACCCTAAGAGGCGCTTTCGACGTTCGTGAATAGGAAGGGGCTGATCCCTGGTCATTGAAATCGCGATGAGAGAAACGCCGAAACGACTTAATCTGGCGCCACACGTCCCTCTAGATCTGACGGCTCTGAACTCTCCTGACGATATTGTGGGCTCATGTCCTAGACACTCTCGGCACCTCACGCATCGGGAATACGACTATGCCGCACCTTGCGCCTCGAAATCACGATGGGCGAATCAGTGAGGAACCTGATAGCGCGCCAGGTGTCTCCTGTGGATGGACGACCGAGATTTCTCCGTAATACTGCAGGCCCGAATTTGGGCACCTTCGGCACTTTTGGGGTTCGAGGTTTCGAGATATAGGACAACATGGAACCTTCACTCTTCAAACTCCCGAATGCTGAAATGCCGACGTGGCTAGATCTCGTGCCACACGTCCTCTGGATGGATGGCTGCTATCCTTCCCTGCACACAATATGGGCGCTATCCATTGCGCCGACCCCAATGCAGCTTCACTAGCCGCGATTTTTTTCCAACCGCTGATCTTCTCCTATGGATGGATCCTGACCATTAAAAATATGATCTTTGCCCGCTTACTTGCTTGGAAGCCACAAACGAGATTTTTTCTGTGCTGTGCTCGGGCGCTTCTCGCGCCACTTGTAGACCTGAACGCCCTCATGCCTTGGATGAGAAATGTTACTAACATTAGGCTCCATGGGGGATAGATTCGTCCTTGTGATGCTCTAAGGACTCATTTTGCAGTTTCAGTGCCTTGCTGTTGGGCTACGAAGTCATTTATTAAGCCGAAAACTAAAAATAAACAAGGAACCAAAAGAACAATATTTACAAACAAAGGAGCCATCGAAGGCTCAGATAAAACATTTCTTCAGAAAATGCCCATTTACTGGTCTATTGAAAACTTCTTCACCCTCCAAATCCTGCAGTTGATATGTGTTATTTGAGAAAACCTCAGAGATTTTGAAAGGCCCGATCCACAGGGCTTCAAATTTGCCGTGTTTTCCCTTATCTTGCTTAGGAGCATACCATTTCAGCACCAGGTCTCCCATTTGGAACCCCTCCTTCTTGGCCTTCTTATTGAACACCTTCTTGGTCATCTGCTGATGGTCCTGAATTATGATCATTACCTACTCTCCGGCCTGCTGGACTTCTACCAGTTGATGAATCCTTCTGATCTTGTCATTGGGATCTTCTTGATAATCCTGGAAGAATTTCGCTACGGGAATGGCCAACTGAGAAGGGAAGATAGCTTCTGCTCTGTAAACTAACTGGAAAGGGGAGATGCCTATAGATCTCTTTGTGGTCACCCGATCGGCCCATAGAGAGAACTTTAATTTTGAATGCCAAGCCTTCTTGTTGTCTTCCAACAATCTTTTGATGATCCTTATCAGGATTTTGTTGGACGATTCTGCTAAACCGTTGCCCTGTGGATAATATGGGGTGGAGTGAATCAGTTTGATCCTGAACTGCTCACAGAACTTGGCTAATGGCTCAACCTTGAAAGAGGCTGCATTATCAATGACAATCTCTCTTGGGCAACCGAATCTTGTGATGAGGTCTTCCAGGAATCCAATAATTACCTTGTGGGAAGCACTCCTGGTGGGGATGGCTTCGATCCACTTAGTAAAGAAATCCGTGGAAGTCAGGATCCATCTGCGCTATCTGCTAGAAGCAGGGTGGATTTATCCAATAAAATCTAGGCCCCATTGCTGGAAAGGTCCTGAAACAACTACCGGCTTTAAAGGCAGAGACTTTAGCTGTTGCTTTCCTAAAAATATTTGGCACAGGATACATTCTTTGACTCTTCTATAGACATCAACGAACAAGGTGGGCCAGTAGTACCTAGCTCTGAGGATTTTGTGATCCGTGGTCTTCCAGAAATGGTGCCCTCCGCATAGGCCACTGTGAAATTCAACCATGATTCTGTCGGCCCCTTGTGGATCCATGCATTTTAAAAGCACCCCCAGGGGGGTCTTTCCAGTATAAAATTTGATCGATAAGGCAGTATCTGACTGCCTTGAGCTTCAGAGCTCTTGCTTTGTTTCTTTGCAGGCCATCTGGAGGCCGCAACTCTTGTAGAAAGTATATGACATCCTTATACCAAGGACATCGAGCCAATGGGGGCTCCCTTTGAGGGTCCATGTTAGACAACCGACCCTGCTGAATTCCTGTGCATTCGTTGATGAAACTAACCCCCAAAGCTTGGCAATTGGCTTAAACCAACAACTTGGCTAAGCCTTGACCTTTGATTAATTTGGTAGGCCTTATTTCCAAATCAAACTCCAGTATCTTGGCTATCCACTTACTCCTCTTTCCGTCTATGGAGGGCTGTACCAGGATGTCCTTCACAGAGGCCGAAGGAGCGAATGCGGTCACTTTTGAATGCAAGACATAAAATTTGAAAGCTTTGAGAGCTTTCACCAAGGCATAGGATTGCTTCTCCATGCTTTCATACCTGACTTCTGCATCTCTCAATGCCTTACTGAAGAAGGCAATGGGTTTCTCTCTCCCTTCTTCATTTTTCTGCAACAAGACCACTGCTACTGTATCAAAAGAAGCAAATGAGAAAACTAGGAAATCTTTGGAATAGTCAGGACTGATCAACACAGGTGCCTCAGTCAATGCCCTTTTTATTTGGACAAAAGATTCCCTGTGTTCAGCAGTCCATTTCACTTCGTTTCCCTTCCTGAGCATGGCTGTGATGTGCTTCACCAGCTCAGCAAAATTCGAAATGAATCTCCTCAAGAAATTAATCTTCCTCAAAAAGGCCTGAACTTCTTTCTTGGATCTGGGAAGTGACAGGGTCTGAATTGCCTTGATCCTTCTAGGTTCAATCCTTACTCCCTCTGCTGATACTATATGTCCTAACAACTTCCCTTCCTTCATAGCAAACAAATATTTCTTGGGATTTAGGGAAAGGCCAAACCTCCGACACTTCAAAAAAACATTTCTCAGGTGACAACAGTGCTCTTTGTTAGACGTGGAGAAAACTGTTATGTCATCGAGATAGATCACCACAAACTTATCTTTCTCCCCGATGAATTCTATATCCATGGCTCGCTGAAATGTGGCTCCTGCATTCATCAACCCAAAAGGCATCTTGGCATACATGAATGTGCCCCAAGGAGTGGTGAAGGCCATTTTTTCTCTGTCTTCAGGCATGACAGATATCTGATTGTAGCCAGAAAAACTGTCGATCATGGAAATCCTAGATGCACCGGTTACCCTCTACAACATGTGTTCCATGTTGGGCGAGGGATAATTATCTTTCTTTGAACTCCTGTTCAGGTTCCTAAAGTCGACACAAAGCCTGATTTCTCTAGTTTTCTTTCTTACCAGAACCAAATTGGCCACCCATTCGAAATATCTCAAGGGAGCGATGATCTGGGCCTCTAACAACTTCTTTAGTTCTTTTTTCATGACAAGCAGCAACATGGGATTTATCTATCTTAGATTCTGCCTAAATGGCTTAGCCTCTTCCTTCAGTGGGATATTGTGCTCTATGATGGATGTGTCATATGTCTTGAGGTCTTCGTAGGTCCATGCAAACACATCAGCAAACTCTCTCAACAACTCAGTATATTCAGCCCTATGTTCTCTAGTCAAACTCCTTGACAACTTGACAAAATTAGGCTCCTCTGGTGTGCCAATGTTTCACTCGGCTGTGTCAGCATATTCACCTGAAACCCTACCCTTTACTACCACATCATTCCCATCAAACAATCTTTCTAACGGGACTAATCCCCTCGGAATGTGATTGCTAGGTAGCTGAATATCCGGTGGTTAGCAATTTTATTTAGAAACACCTCCGGGTGAGGGTCACCTTCCAGGTTAGGATCCTGATCAATGTGCAACGCATAAAATTCATTGACAGATTGTAGAAATATTTCGATTTCTAGATCATCTTCTAATAACTTCCAATGCTTGACATTGTCTGGTACAAAGGGCCTATATTTTATTTCAACATCAGATTTGACCATGGGCGGTAGAGGAACCTTGAGTAGACTAGCTGAGATAGCCAAAGAATCGACTGAAGTATTTCCCCCCCTCGGAATGAAAGAAATGTTAAAAGCCAAGAATAAACTATCCATCAAGTCCCATACCTCATTTCTGTAATTCCTGAGTTGGGGATTATTAGCCAAGAAGAAACAATCCATCAAGTCCCATACACTCTCGACACGTCGCGCATCGAGAATACGACGATGCCGCATCTTGCGCCTCGAAATCGCGATGGGCGAATCGGTGAGGAAACTGATCGCGCACCAGGTGTCTCCTGTGGATGGATGACCGAGATTTCTCTGTAATACTGCGGGCCCGACTTTGGGTGCCTTCGGCGCTTTCGGGGTTTAGGGTTTCGAGATATAGGAGAACATGGAACCTTCACCCTTCGAACTCCCGAATGCCGAAACGATGACGTGGCTAGATCTTGCACCACGCATCCTCTGGATGGAGGACTGCTATCCTTCCCTTCACACAGTATGGGCGCTATCCATTGCGCTAACCCCAGCGCAGCTCCGCTAGCTGCAATTTTTCGCCAACCGCTGATCTGCTTCTATGGATGGATCATAACCGTTAAAAATATGATCTTCGCCCGCTTACTTGCTTGGAAGCCACAAACAAGATTTTTTCCGTGCTGATCTTGGGCGCTTCTCAAGCCACTTGTAGACCTGAACGCCCTCGTGCCTCAGGCGAGAAATGTTACTAACACCTTATTTAGACTCGTTAAACTTACATCGAAGGATGTTACCATTGTGTGTTTTGTATAACAAAGAACACTTCCAGTTACACAGGCTCCAACCTGTATAACAAAGAACACTTGTTCTCCCTAGCACCACCCTGCCACCCTCGTTTCTCTGGCTGCAACCAGATGGAAACTACAACTCCCTGTGTTCAAGCACCCACTTGAACCTCTGAGGACAACAGTCCTCTCGAGCACCTCCCAACCACCCTGAATATCTAATAATAAATACACAGACAACTACACAGATAAATCAGTTCTTACCAATCTTTCTCTGTATCTGATCTTCAACAAACAGTTCTGCAATTCTTCTCTTCCTCTGTTTGTTTAGCAGGTCTGCTCTACATCAACTTTATCTGTCATTCTACTCTGCTTCTGCTCTCTCTTTCATTCTGCTCTGTGTTTCATCTTGCTCTGCATATTTTCTCAATTTCATGATATGCCACTGCTCATTTTATTTTTCTTACTGTTTATTCATTTTCCCTTCAGAACAACCAACTTGACACAGTCTCTTTCATAACCTTTTATACACACGGGCACAACATTTCAACTTCCCAACTCCTTGGGGAAAATGGCGACAACTGTCCAGCCAACCGAAACGCCAACTGATTCGTCATCATGAGTCTGTTTCTCTTAACATATTCATAACTGAAGCGTTAATGTGTAAGAAAGAACAACAACCCTCCGATTACATTCAAGTTTTATTCACACCGTTGGATGACCTTTATTATTCTTGCCTTTTTAAAATGGATTTCGGCATTTCGACATTCCTATGCCCAAGTGTCTCGACACTACATGTCGCGATCTCCGAAACTCTGAAATGGAGCTTATCTGGACTGACTCCTTCTCTTCTCGTGACCAAAGGCTATGACCAAGGCTTTATGTGAAAGGCTCTTTCGCGATTTCGCATATCGCGAATTCGTAATTCCTTATGTTCAATGTTCCTGTCACCTCCAAATCCCGATCTGCGAAATTCCATAATGAAATCAGATCAACGATCCAGATTATATCTAGATCTGACGGTTCATAATAAGTCGGGATATTACTCATCGCGATTTCGACACTCTGGATGATTGATGTTTTTGTCAACTCGAATTCCCGATTCTCGACATTCAGTAAAGAAATCGAATCAATGGTCTAGATCACTTCTTGATCTGACGGTTGTTGTTACATCGCGATTTCACCTATCGCAATTTCGTAAATGTTGCATAGTTTCTTCTTCCCCTCCATATCGCGATTCACGAAACTTCGATAAGGGATTAGATCGACGGTCCAGATCGGATCTTGTCTTGACGACTGTGATTGAATCGTGATATCACATATCGCGAAATCGGGGCTCTTGAGGTCAAGTGACTTTGTCATTTCAAAGTCCTGATCCCCGATACTCCATGCAGAGGATCAACGGTCCATATCTCATTCTCGATTCAACGACTGCAATTGCATCGTGATATCGCATATCGCGAAATCAGGGTTTTCGTTGCATTGTGTTCTTTGCATTTTGAAATCGCGATCCCCGTAACTCCGACACAGGCTGTGATCAACGGTCCAGATTTTATCACGATTTTTCATATTGTGACTACGCCCACTTCTCCTTTCACTTTAAAGAGCGTGCAAGTTATCCTTGATCCGACGATGGTCGGGATCTGTGCTCAGATCTGACGGCTGAGATCTATCTCCCTCTTCAACGATCAGAGATTCTTCTTCAACCTTTCGCTCATTCGCTGCCTTCGATCATTCACTGCTTTCGATCATTCACCTCTCTGAGCTCGTCTTCTGTTTGTATGTCATCTTCAAAGTTGCCATCAATGACAAGTATTGTGTTCGCTGTCTGTTAACTGAATTTGCCAACAATCTCTCCCTTTGGCATTGATGGCAACACAAGCATCCACTTGTATCACCCACATGTATTCAGATCTGATCACCTGCTCTTTTCTCCCCCTTTGACATCAATGTCAAAGAAGAACCATTTTTCTCCTGATCTGTTATAAAAACATACTCCCCCTATCAACTATAATCATCTGGGAAATACATCAGATATTCAATAAGCACTCCCCCTGACTAGGTGATCCTTTTAAACACCAGAAATTATAACCCCCAACTTTTGACGAAGATATTCAAAAGGGGTCGCTGTTAATGGTTTGGTGAAAATATCAACAATCTGTTCTATAGAGGGTATATAATTCAGTTGAACAATTCTGTTTGTAACTTGTTCTCTGAGAAAATGGTACTTGATTGGAATATGCTTAGTCTTGGAATGAAGAACAGGATTCTTGGAGACACTAATGGCACTGGTGTTGTCATAATGAATTGGAATAGGATCAGTGTAATTTACCTTCAGATATGAAAGAGTTTGTATCATCCATAAAATTTGTGTGCAGCAAGTAGAAACAACAATGTATTCTGCCTCTGTAGTGGATAATGAAATAGATCATTGCTTCTTACTAAGCCATGCAACTAATGAGTCACCCAGAAAAAATGCTCCTCCACTGGTGCTTTTTCTCTCATCAACACAGTTTGCCCAGTCAGCATTTGAATAGGCAATTAACTGGAAATTCTGATTTCTAGGGTACCACAGTCCATATGTCATTGTTCCTTTCAGATATTTTAATATTCTTTTAACAACTACCAAGTGACTTTGTTTAGGAGCAGACTGAAAATGACCTACCATTCCAACAGCTTGCATTATATCAGGACGTGATGCTGTGATGTACATAAGACTGCCTATCATTGAGAGATATGTTCTTTGATCAACATCAAGTGAGATATCATCTTTGCTCATCTTGCAACCAACTGCCATAGGTGTGCTAACTGTAGAATAATTTTCCATCTGAAATTTCTTCAACATCTCTTTCAAATATTTTTCTTGAGAAATAAAAATTCCTGTAGAGATTTGTTTTACTTGTAAGCCAAGAAAATATGACAGTTCTCCTATCATGGACATTTCAAATTCTATTTGCATAGAAT
>ML824940.1:0-13391 GCA_009831015.1 Picea engelmannii
ACTCTCTCTCTCAAGATGGGTATCCCAACTCTCACAAGTAAAAGCAGTAAAAAATTATGCAACATAACTTTGCCCATAACCTCTTCATCTAATGCTCATCTCAACCACTTGTTTTTATATAATTTTCCCATAACTCATCCCCACTTTCACAATTAATTCTCTTTTTAATTAAAATAATTTAGAATTTTCTTCCCCTTACACCTATCACGATTTTCCTAATTTGCACAATTAAATTCACATTTTGTTTTAATAAAATTCAAATTCACTCACCCATCCTAAAATCTCTATTAAAATTACTCCTAGTTATCTCTTTATTCCCCTTATTTCCAATTAATGAATGACGCCTAGTTGAGTTCAAATACAAATCTTCTCCTAGTTAGACTATTGTTAACTAGACTCTAGATTCCTTTCTATGCTACCCATTCCTTTAGTTTTATTCCATTATTACCTTAAATTCCAATTTTGTAATTACAACATATGTGTATTAAATCAATCTTTAGATTTATTTTATTTTCCTTAATTTCTTAAATTCATTTACTTCATCCCCTCATTATTTAATTTATAAATTTAGTTTTTAGTCTTCTTACTAACTTAGACTTAGGATTAATTAAATTTTTAATTGCAAAGCATTAGACTCTTATAGGGATTATGATTAATAAATTCAATCCTTAATTATTTAATTAATCTATTGATACGGTTGTGGTCAAGATTTCACAAGGTTAATTATTCTCTTAGAGTTTTGCAGGCCACCTAGATTCATTGACTCAAATTTTATTTATGCAATGTTCCTTCAAGACACAGTCCATACTCCAAGGGTATCACTGACCTTTTATTCAAATTTTTAATTATGAGATGTTTCCTTCAATAGTCACTCTGTGCTCCAAGGGTGCCACATGCCTTTTATTGGTTTTGGTATTTTTCCAACCCTTGGAGCCAACACTCCATTCGAGAAAACTTGTGAGAGACTAAGGGATTATAAGGAGTAAGGAAGCTTCCTTATTGCACACCCCTTATAAATCTTCATGAAAGACTGTCTCAGTCTGCTCTCAGGACATCATGGAAATATTGAACTAGGTAATCATTAAACTACAATTTGAGCCACAGTGGCAATACTAGTAGGTTGTGGCAGGGATGCTGCCACACCTCTTCCTCAATAAAAGGTCTATGTGCATGGCGCCTTTACTCCTTATGTGAGTTAGATTAACAAGTAATCGTCATCCTACATCCATCAATGAAACACTGTCAATGATCCATAAATAACATCATAATATAATCAATCATATGTCACATATGCATAAATGAAATACTCAAACCAATACAATCCACACCCTGACTCAATCCAGATTCCAAGGAGGTTCATTGATTCCATCGACATCCTCAATCTGTCAAGTTTTCTACACACTGAGGGGAAACTCATCAATAGCATCTGTCAATACATAGATATCAACAACATAATAATAATCCATCAACATAATCATAAGAATCCATAAGTGAAACATATAACCATATACTATAACCAGATCACTTGCATAAAAGTGTCCTCAAAGAATAAGTCAATAACATGTGCTCACAAGAGGCGGATGTTACATACACCCCCTCTTGTTTTAAACTTCATCCCAAAGTTGTACAGTATATTAAAATGTAGTAAATAAAGTATCCGACAAGATTTATATGTCTACTCTATCAAATAAGTAAGGAATTGCTGACGTATATCATATGCGTCCTCCTAAGTAGCCGAGTGTGGACTATAATTGTCCCACTGGACCTTGACTTGATCCACTGTTCGATGCCCTAGTTGTCGAATGCGATGGTCCATAATGCGGATTGGCTTCGCCGTGAGTGCACCCTCGTCTGAAATTGCAAGGAACTCATGTCAATATCATGTGTAGGATCAGTAATGTAATGACGCAAAACATATACAAGAAAAACATCATGCAAATGCCTCAAATAATGAGGTACAATTAGTCTATAGGCCAACTTCATAATTACATTCAACGCGATGTGCATAGACATAACTCTTATGTTGATCTTGCGCTTCTATAATCCTTGGTATTATCAGTTGCATTTCTTCTTCCATTTCTTGGATCGCTTCAGGTCCTACGAGGGTCCTATCCTCGAGTTGATCCCAACTCAATGGCGTTCGACATAGTTTCCTGTAAAGAAACTCAAATCGTGCCATCTTAATGGTACTTTTATATTTTTTGGTGTACACAAACTCTACCACTGGAAAGAACTCTTCCCAATGCTTATGTTGGTCCATCGTGTACATATGCACTATATGTTCCAAAATTTAGTTCATTCTTTTTGTCTTCCCATCGGTCTCAGAGTGATACACTATACTAAAGTTAAGTTGTGTTCCCAATGCCTCTAGGAAACTAGTCCAAAATCGTCATGTAACATCAATCCTCAATCGGACATGATCCTTCTCAGTACACCATGTGACCTTACAATCTCGTTGATAAAAACTCTAGCTATGTTTGGCACCTAATACATCGTACCCACAGGAATAGACTATGCACTCTTCATTAGAGTGTCAAATAACATGAAAATTGAATCGTGGCTCCTTTCCATTAGTCGAAATCAAACAATAAATTCCATCGAAATGGCCTCCCATTTCGATTATGGAATGATGTGTGGCTATAGTAATCCAACTAGATGTCTATGGTCAGCCTTCACTCATTGACATTCTAGACACCCCGCCACATAGCTAGCTATGTCCGCCTTCATCCCTTCCAGAAGAATAATGGCTGAAGGTTTTCCCTCATCTTCATGACTCTTGTATGAGCCATGTATACTTCTCTATGAGATTCTCTTAAGATCAAATATCTCAATTTTTCATTAGGCGGTACGTAAATCCATTTATTATACCTCATCAATCCGTCGTTTTTCACTGTATATCCTTCAAACTTGATATTCTCATGGTGTCTTTTATGATAATTTCCTTAACCTCTTTATACGAGTCATCATCGAAATGTATAGTTAGAATCCTTTATCGAGTATTTGTCTGAAGAAGTATCACCGAGAATACGCATGGTCTCTGACTCAATGCATCTGCCACTTTGTTCACCATTCATTTAATGTACTTTTTTTTTTGTTAGTTTGTCTGTGACATGTGGGACTAACCTGTGGCTAAGAAACCATGACTCATGGGCATCTAAGCCATCAAAATCACTAGGGGATCACACTTGGCCTGAGCCACACCAACCCTTAACATGGCTGGACGTTTTTGTCCCCGCAAGTTTCGAACTGGTGACTTTAACATCACGGAGCGCCTTAACAGCACACTTCGTCACTGACTGTCCTACACATCAGGGACCATTCATTTAATGTACTTAATCTCAATCATATTTTCTAATTAATTCTGACTAACACTTTTTCCGCGTGTTCAAGTCATTCTGTGCAAAAGGTGATTCATTCCACAGTGATCTATTTTTTTTTGTTTAAATTTTCGTCCAATCAGATAGTGTCTCCACACTCTCCACGAATACATAATGGACAATAAATCCCAATCATTCATTTCATATTTCTCCTCATGATTTTGTAGTTTCCTTGAAATGTAAGCGATCATTCGACTTTCTTGCATCAATACTCCACCTAAACCTTCCTTGGATGCATCTGTGCATACCAATAATTCCTATTCCATGTTGGAAACTTTTAGTATCAGCGTTGTCATCAAAAACCTATTGAGCCTTTGAAATGATTCCATGCACTTCTCTGTCCATACAGGTTTCTTGTTTTTCTTCTGCAATTCCGTGTTCAGATTTTCTATCTTCGAAAAACCTTCGACGAACAGTGGGTAATATTTTGCTAGACCCATAAATCTATGTACTTCTGGCATGTTCATCGGCGCAGGCCATTCCATAATATACTCTACCTTCGTTGGATCCACCACGATTCCTTCGTCGGAGATAACATTCCCTAAGTAACGAATTCTCGATTGGTAAATAGAGCGTTTCGATAGTTTCTCGTATAATTTGTTTTCTCGTAAACACTGTAGTACCAAGCGTAAGTTTTCATCATGTTCTAGTCTCATCTGAGAATATATAAATATCTCATCGATGAATACTTGAACAAACTTGTCCAAGCATTCACAGAACACCCCATTCATCAAGCTCATGAGTACCCCCGGGGCGTTTTTCAGTCTAAAAGGTAAAATAGTTAAATCGTAATGACAAAACCTTGTCTTGAATGTGGTCTTAGGAATATATTCCTCTTTAATTCCAAACTAGTGATGACCTGATCTCAATTCGATTTTTGAAAACACCATCAGGCCCTTCATTTGATCAAACAAATTGTCTATTCTTGGCAACAGATACTGGTTCTTGATCGTTTCCTTGTTGAATTGACGGTAGTCAATACAAAGGCTCCATGACCCATCCTCCTTCTTTTGAAAATAATAGGAACACCCCAAGGTAACACACTAGGACATATAAGTCTTAGGTCCAACAACTCCTTCAGTTGCATTTTCAACTCCTGTAACTAAGGTGTTGACATCTAATAAGGCATTCTTGCTATCGGTTTAGCTCCAGGTTTCAAATCGATTGTACACTCCAATTCTCTTTCGGGTGGTAAACCTGGTAACTCTTCCAGAAACACGTCTGAAAATTCTCATACTACTAGAAGGTCTTCCAATCCTTCCACCTTGCCTCGTTCATTTAGAGCCAAGACTGTGTATAACTTGCATCCCTTGTGCATTCTCTTTTGCAATTGCAGGGAAGAATGAACCTCATGGACACTCCCTTGTTTCTTCCTACGATCACCCTTCTCTGTCCCTCATCATCGGTCAAATTCAACCATTTTTTCTTGCAGTTGAGTATCGCATCATGCGATTCCAACTAGTCCATACCAATCACAACGTTATAAGATCCTAATATCATGATGTATTTGTCGGACTTTATTATAAAATCTCCCAAGTTAATGCGACATTTTGTAACCCTTCCTCCAACCTTTTGTTTGGCACCCAAATCCATTTCTATGCACCTAAACTTCCTTTACCTTAACTCTTTTCAGTACTGCACTAGAAATAAATCTCTCTATAGCACGAGGACCTATCAAAATAATAAAATTTTGGTTGGTGATTGTACTTGATGTCTCTAGAACAATGGATTGGTTCTTGGTCTGGTGGTTATTCATCGCTGCTTGAATCCTATGGGCCTCACCCAAATCCCCAACTGTAGTGTGTCATGTTGACCCGACCGCTCTGGACTTCTAAACTAGATAGTATCATTGGTGATGTGGATTTCCACATGTCCAGCACTCGGTATTTGGTTGAGTACTACTGCCCCTCCCTGAAATATAAGTTGTTGGCCTACAAGCCTAAGATCTTGGTTTGTTCTGTTGACATGCCTAAACTGTTTCTACTTCGTTTCAAATTTTGTATGTCTAGTTGGTCTTGCAGGAGTCTTTCCTAGACCCCCACTGGTCATCTCTTCCTCACCTATAAGGGCCTTCTAGACTGCATTGTGCAATGTATGAGGAATTAATATCCTCACCTTCACACAAATGTTGGAGTTAGGCCGAACATAACTTGTTGACCTTCAACTTTTTCATTTTCAGATGTGGGGCACATCGAAGTAGCTCCATGAATTGGGCTTCATACTCCGGCACCGCACGACCACCCTGTCGTAAGTCATTTCACTCGTTGGGTTGGTTCTCAATGAATCAATCTGACAAATAACTCTCCCGAAACCGTTCCTCGAATAACTCCCATGACACGTCTTCGACGACCATGTTAGTTGAGGTAGGAATGTCTTCCACCATAGAAGAGAACTCTCTTTTAGTTGAACACCACCATGTGGATCTTCATGTTGGAGGTGTAGTCTCGAAGTGCAATGCACATCGTCATTTTATCCAACCATGCCTCAATGACTGAGCCATCCATGGCACCCATTAACTAAGGAAAGTTAACCTTCTCGCATTCTCTGAGAATGATACCAATGCAAACTGGAGCGCGATGTGAAGCCTCATTTGGTATATGCGCCGTAGATTCATCTCTATCTAGTTGGTTAATCTAGGCCTCTGACATCCTCTGAAAGGACCTTCTCCAACAAACCACATCCCCCACAACAATATGCTACTGCCCAATTACTTTTTCTTCTCCTTGGGGTAGACCCCTTTGGTGTGGATGTTATTAGAGGCATCGTGCCTCTACCCCTACCACCAGGATGTCCTCTAATCATGATACCATACATACACATTTCAATTTCATTAGCGATAAGTTATTAATCAAGTGTTTAATACAGTGGAAGACATAATGATCCGAAGTCGTAGGGTTGAACCTGCTATGATACCATATGTAAAACCCCCTCTGTTATGCCTATGTAGGCGATGCATAAAAGGTAACTATTTTTTTAAGCATTAGGAAATTAACGTAAGTACATAATTCATAGCAATGCATAATCAACACAACATCATAATTAAAATCATTGCAAGCGACACATCATCGAAGTCAATATAGAAACAAGACAATGCATTAACATAAATGACAATGACACCTGATAAACACATAATCATAAGTGATATATACTCAATTCAACACAACAAGATCAACTGAAGAAAATATAATTAATGATCAACCATATCTATGAATAATAAATAACTACCCTCCCAACCTATATTTCATGGTTAGGACCTCCACAACACATAAGCAATGCTCAAGCCCAGGATTTATCCAATTGATTTTGACCATTTAAGGTATCAGGGATGGCGACTATTCCGAGGAACAAGGAGGTGTCTAGATACCACTAACAAAATCAAGCTGAAGTCAACTAGATCAATCAATCAATCCTAATCATCAATTATTCATGGCGCAAGGGTAATCATTAACTTTATCAATCATACATCAACGTTATTTCATGGCGTGTGAGGAATTTAAATTCTAAAACAATCATTCATCAACATTAATTATTCATTGTGCACGAGAAATCTAATTTATAAAGCAATCATTCATCAACATTTAACATTCATTGCACGCGAGAAATCTAGTTTCTAAGAAAATCGTTCATCAACATTAAATATTCATTGTGCATGATAATCTAATTTCTAAAACAATCATACATCCACTGAACTAATGGCGCAAGAGTAATTATCACCTTTATTTTCAAGACACAAGATTAATCAAATTCATAACCGATCTTACATCAACATTTAATACATGGCCCAAGGAAATCTAATCACTCAACCATTTATTCATTAACATTATTCCAAGGCGCAGAGATATCTAATTCTAAATTCATGAAAAATATAAATTATAACCCATAATCGTTTCACTCATAACAAGGACAATTTCAAATCTTCCTTTGATAGGAAAATCTTCCTTTGCTAGTACTATAGTTTTTCCATTATTCTCCAAACTAAGATAACTCTACCCAAGTCACAATTAACTCAATTCTAGAGCATCGACAATAGGTAGTGAGCTTAATCAACTTACCAACTTAATATGATGTTCCAAAATTTATTCAGTGTGAGCCAAAACTAGGATTATGCACTTATATCCATCTATTATTAAATTCAGTTAGTATGATAAAGAAAAAGTTCCTTTACATTTAAATCTCCTCACAATTATAATAAACCAAAGAAATTAAATCATAGGGATGACACCAGCAATACAATATAATAAGAAAAATTGCTATGAGTAAGGAGCATAGGTTTGAGGTTTATAAAATGGTGTTTAAGCAAAAACCATCTAACATATATCTTTATGCATTGAAGTTGCCCAAATACTTTTTCTTATACAATTGATTATTAGAGAACTTGCACCACAAACTTTCCCATGCACAAAATAGAAGATCAAATATTGCATGCCTTTTGAGAATTCTATTTCTAAGTTGTTAAATCCTTCATTACAAGCCACGATCAATGACGATTTTTTGTAAAAAGCAAAACGGGTTGGACCTTGACAAACAAGATAAGTACAAGGTGTCGATAGGCATGGTGTGTTTTGTACTAGTGATAATACAAGGCAACAATATAGTATCTAACACAATAGTCTCATCAATGAGAAAGGTTAGTAAAAGTGGAAAGTATCTCAATGATGTTTAAGGTACATTGGTTATCAAGAAATTCATTTAGGTCCTAAATTTTTTCTCTTTTTAAAGAATGGATTTTTATCTATGTTGGTGAAAGAATCTAGATCTCAGAATCATTCAAACTCCAGATTTAACCAGAATACAACATCACATCTTATCAATTATCGTCTACAAAACGTTTTAGGTACAAATACATAATATAAGTCAAATACGAAAGGATGCAATATCATTCGATTTTGTAAATAGATCTGTTACTGAGGCTGACAGTCTGAATTCCCGTCGTCGCCCAAGAATATGCAACTTATATTTCTGTAGAGAATAGTCCCTTCATTTATTTATCTATCAGTTCCTTACCAATTCCTTTGTGGCGTATGAAGCTTTGCGTAGGGAACGATAATAGTTTTCAGTCTTATGAACACAATAACAGTTTTCATCCTTGCTTCCTTTTGCACAACGAAGGAAGGAGAAAACCCTGGAAGAAATGCTAAAGGAGTCATCTCCCGTACAATCACTGGTAGAAAATCGCTGAAGGAGGTTCATTGTAGGAGGAAGCCCCTTCTAATTCGGTGGAAGGGATATCAGAGGGTAAATCTGCCTCAGGATATGGCTTATTAATATAGTTTGGAGGAAACCACAACGTTGGGTGATTCTCTACCAAAGAGGTCCTTGTTGGGCTAAATCGCTACCAGAGAAACTTTGCAATGGGAGAGGGGCACACAATACAAGCCCGACTTCTGTTAGGGGATAGAGTGAAGAGGAAGGCTGCTTATATTCACATCCGAATCTCTGTTAAAGGAGGCAAGAGAAGGGCACATTTGCTTCCTGAATTCTCTGTCAATAAGGAGGCAAGAGAGGGGCGCATTTGCTGCCCGAATTCTCTGTCAAAAAGGAGGAAAAGAGAGGGTGCACCGTAAAACCGAATCGATCAAGGAGTGAGTGGTATGAAGGGGTTCTCTCAGCAACGCCTGAACTCCATCTAGGTAAGATAAGAGAGGGGCGCACTCAACATATATAGTTCCTGTCGTGGAGTGAGCCAGAAGGAGTGTGCGCTGGTGCAAGAAATGATCAACCCAGTTCAACACCATTAAATGACAGAAAAGTATGAGAAGAATCAGATTCAATTGTCAAATAATTCTTTTAGAACTTAAAAACAAAGGGATCTCTCCAAGAGAGACTGAAAATGAAATTTCATCTAGCAAAGATCCAAATTCTCTTAAACTCAAAGCGAGGGAATTCACCCCAGACGAGAAATGAAATTAAGCATTGATCCCAAACCTTTAAAACGTGGAGCATGGGGATTCACCAAAAAAATGAAGTTTATGTAGCGATCCACATTCTTTTTAAAATGAATATCAACAGTAGTTTCAATTCAGGATCCCCATTCACATTCTGTCGTCCAGATTTTCATCCATTAGTAAATGAAAAAAAAGGAAAACTGATAATTAAATTTCAATTTTGTAATGCATGCCAATGGCAGCGACCACCGAAGTTCGTAATCTATTCTCATACATATCATATATTATCAACCATTATTTATTCTAAATTCCAACATCAAGAAGCTTTCCAATTGATGTCAGATATATAGTACAATGACGACAAATTCTAAATTGAATATATATACAACTCAATATTTTACAAGTACAATTCTCAATAGGGGTATTGTTGTTCCCCCTTAACGCCCCAATCCGCAAAGGAGCCACTCACCCACACAACCATAAATCCTTTAGCTCTCATCTTAGCCTCACAAGGTAGAGCCATCACTCTCTCTCAAGCTAGGTATCCCAACTCTCACAAGTAAAACCAGTAAAACAATTTGCAGCATAAGTTTTTTCATAACCCTGCCATCCAATGCTCATATCAACCACTTGTTTTATAGAATTTTCTCGTAACTCATCCCCACTTGCACAATTAATTCTCTTTTTAATTAAAATAATTTCGAATTATCTCCCCCTTACACTTGTCACCCTTTCCCCAACTTGCACAATTAAATCCACATTTTATTTTAATAAAATTCAATTTCCCCCACCCATCCTAAAAACACTACTAAAATCACTCTTATTTGTCTCTTTATTCCTCTTATTTCCAATTAATGACTGACGCTTTTCTAAAACTGATTTGAGTTAAAATATGAATATGAATCTTCTCCTAATTAGACTATTGTTAACTGACTCTAGATTCATTTCTATGCGTACCCATTCCTTTATCTTTATTCCATTATTACCTTAAATTTCAATTTGGTAATTACTTGAACATATATGTATTAAATCAATCTTTAGATTTATTTTATTTTCCTTGATTTCTTAAATTGATTTACTTCATCCCCACATTATTTTATTTATAAATTTTGTTTTTAGTCTTCTTACTAACTTAGACTTAGGTTTAGTTAAATTTTTAATTGTAAAGGCTTAGTCTCTTATAGGGATTATGACCAATAAATTCAATCCTTTATTAATTAATTAATAGATTGATCCGATAATGCTCAAGATTTTGCAAGGTTAATTATTGGCTCAGGGTTCCACAAGCCTTTGATTCAAATTTTTATTTACGCTACGTTCCCTTCAAGACACACTTTGTACTCCAAGGGTGTCACATGCCTTTGACTGGTTTTGGTAGTTTTCCAACCTTTGGATTCAACACTTCATTCGGGCGACCCTGTGATAGACTAAGAGATTCTAAGGAATAGAGACCCTGCCTTATAGTGCACCCCTTAGAAATCTTCGTGAGTGACTGTGCTAGTGTGCCCTCACGATATCATGGACCTCTCAAACTAGGTAATCGTTAACCTACAATTCGAGTCACAACGAGAGTGCTAGTAGGTTGTGGCAGGAATGTTGCGACACCTCCCCCTCAATATATGGTCTATTGCGTAACTCATCTCCACTTGCATAATTAATTCTCTTTTTAATTAAAATAATTTAGAATTATCTACCCTTTACACTTGTCACCCTTTCCTCAATTTGCATAATTAAATCCACATTTTATTTTAATAAAAGTCAAATTCCCCCGTCCATCCTAAAAACACTACTAAAATCACTCTTATTTGTCTGTTTATTCCCCTTAACGTCTTTCTAAAACTGAGTTGAGTTAAAATAGGAATCTTCTCCTAATTAGACTATTGTTAACTAGACTCTAGATTCATTTCTATGCGTACCCATTCCTTTATCTGTATTTTATTATTACCTTAAATTCCAATTTGGTAATTACTTGCACATATGTGTATTAAATCAATCTTTAGATTTATTTTATTTTTCTTGATTTCTTAAATTGATTTACTTGATCCCCTCATTATTTAATTTATAAATTTTGTTTTTAGTCTTCTTACTAACTTAGACTTAGGCTTAGTTAAATTTTTAATTGCAAAGCCTTAGACTCTTATAGGGATTATGATTAATAAATTCAATCCTAAATTAATTAATTAATAGATTGATCCGATAGTGCTCAAGATTTTGCAAGGTTAATTATTCGCTCAGGGTTCCACAAGCCTTTGATTCAAATTTTTAATTACGCTACATGTCTCTCAAGACACACTATGTACTCCAAGGGTGCCACGTGTCTTTGACTCGTTTTTGTAGTTTTCCAACCTTTGGAGTCAACACTTCATTCGAGCGACCTTGTGAGAGACTAAGTGATTCTAAGGAATAAAGACCCTGCTTTATTGTGCGCCCCTTAGAAATCTTCATGAGCGATTGTTCCAATGTGCCCTCACAACATCGTGGACCACTCGAACTAGGTAATCGATAATCTACAATTCAAGAAAAAACTAGAGTGCTAGTAGGTTGTGGAAGGGATGCTACCACACCTCTCCCTCAATATATGGTCTATGTGAATGACCCATTTACTCCTTATGTGAGTCAAATTAGCAAACAATCGTCTGTCTGCATCCATCAACGAAACACTATCAATTTTCCATAAACAACATCATAATACAATCGATCATATTTCACATATGCATAAATGAAATACTCAAACCAATACAATCCACTCCCTTACTCAATCTGGAGTCCAAGGAGGTCCATTGATGCCATCAACATCCTTAATTTTTCGAGTGTCCTGCACACTCACATGAAACTCGTCAATATCATATGTCAATACATAAATATCAACAGCATAAATCATAATCCATCAACATCATCATAAGAATACATAAGCGAAACATATAACCATATACTATGTATTATTAATATATTATGTTATTAGGGTATTAGTACTTTTGCAATGTATTAGTTAATAATATATTAATTAATTAATAAATTACTATCTTACTATATTAATATTTAATATGTTGCATTATGCTTATGTACTACAACAATATAATAATTATAATATATTGTTAATGCATTACTACTTTATTAATGTATTAATAGTTTATTATTTTACACTATAAATTAATGTAATAATGTATTATTTTATTATTATATTATTACTTTATTATCATATTATTACTCTATGAATGTATTAATTAATTAATGCATTACATTATTAATTTATATATCGTTTCATATGTTACATTAGACACTAATGTAAATTAATAATTTAATTTATACATTTTTATTATATATTGCATTAATGTATTATAGTATTACACATTAATGAATTATACATTAATATATTAATGTAATTATTACATTAATGCAAATATAGTACATTAATGTATTAATATATTAATGTATAATGTAATAGACCAATTCAATCTTAGTGGAAGTTAATAATCATCATCATTATTACTAGATACATTAATACATTACACTATCAATATATAACAATTAATATGTTACATTATATAATAATGTAAATTAATATTTTAATTTTTACATTATTAGTATATATTAAATTAATGTAATAATCAACTATTACATTAATTATTTATTAATAAATTAATGGTGGTTCCCAAGACATGTCGGTGGTCAACTAGCAACAACCACTTAATTAGGAAATGTAAAAAATGAGGATTAACTTATATCAACTTAGCTTGGATTAACCTATATCAACCACTTTTATAAAGTGGTTGTTTCCACTTGTATTTTCATATTATAAGAGTAGTACTATTTAGCTTTTCCCAATGAAAACAAGAATAATGCTTCAAATTTACAAAGATGTTTGAAGTTTATATATGTAAAGTTTTATTTTAAAAATATGTTAAATTTTTTTTATTTTGTTTTTCATTTTCTAATGGAATTATTCAGGTTTCAATATTGTGTTAAATTTATTGATATAATTATTAGTACAAATTAAATTAGTAATTTCAATATTGTAGTTGTTGCAATAAGAACAACTTTATCTTGGATTAACTTTGTTTTATATTGACTTTCAATTTTATTGAAATAAGATTTTAAAAGCATCATTATCTCAATACATTGTAATCAA
>ML824940.1:21163-36733 GCA_009831015.1 Picea engelmannii
ATTCACACATTAGGTTTTGTACATCACGTTATGAAAATGGGTTGTGTTCATCCCATTGTGATGTTTGCAAATGTCTATCACAATGCGATGTCAGGACATGTGCGCCACATTGCAACCTGAGGATATATTCATCACATTATGACAATAGGGCTATGTTTGTCACATTACGACATCTATTTTTGTTTGTCACATTGCTACGAGAAGGCTATGCTCATCATATTATGATGTCTGTAAACGCTCGTCACATTGCAATGTCTATATATGTTTGTCACAACGCGTTGTCCATATATATTCCTCACAATACAACGTTGTCATGTTTGGTATAATGCAATGTTACTATGTTCGACACTTTGTGAGGTTTGGAAATATTTTTCACATTGAGACATCCGTATATGTTTGTAACATTTCGACATCCATTTATGTTCTTCATATTTCGACACCTATATATGTTCATTACATATCAACATTACTATGTATGGTAGATTGCAATGTTACTATGTTAGACACATTTTGACGTTTGGAAGTGTTTGTCACATTGTGACGTCAGGATATGTGCGTCACATTGCAACGTGAGGAAACGTTTGTCATATTGTGACAACAGGGCGATGTCAGACACATTGCGAACATATGTTTATGTTCATCATATTGTAACATTACTATACACATTACAACGACATTCCTATGTTTATCACATTGCAATGTTACTATCCACATAGCGACGACATACCTATGTTTGTCACAATGTGAAATTACTATGTTTGGTAGATTTCAATGTTACTATGTTTTTTATATTGCGACATTACTATGTTTGTCACATTGGAATATTATATATTCGTCACATTGCAATGTTACTATGTTTGGTAGATTGCAATGTTACTATGTTCGACACATTGCAATGTTACTATGTTCAACACATTGCAATATTTTTTAATGATTTTCACATTGAGATGTTGGAATATGTGCGTCACATTGAAATGTGAGCAAATGTTCATCACATTGTGACAACAGGATGATGTGTGACACAATGTGACACCAATTATGTTTGTCACATTATGATGTTACTATCCACATTACGATGACATGCCTTTTTTTTCACACTATGACGCCAATTTATGTTCATCGCATTGAAATGTTACTATGTTCATCAGATTACAATGTTACTATGTTCATTATATTACAATGTTACTTTGTTCATCACTGTGAGACATTAGTATTTTCGACACAATGCAACATTACTATGTTCGTCATGTTGTAACGTCTTATTTTTTTCATCAGATTGCAATGTTAGGGGCATGTTCATCACACAAAAACATTGCTTGGTGTTCGAAACATTACAAAAATGAATTTTTGACAAAGTTTTAAAAAAATAATCTAACTAGGTGTTTCCTTTGTGAAAAATATAGGAACTTTGAACTAATGCGATATATTACATAGAAGGAAACTTAGAATCATGCTTGTTCTAAGGACGTTGATAGCATATGATCTTGAACTATAAAATCTATCCCTTCCAAATAAGCATATATAAAATTAGAGTATGCATTTATTCTTTCCTCTTTTTGGTGTTGCAAATTGCAATTATCAGGAAAACACAAAGGAAGGTGTTAAAATCAATTATGATCTATAGTAGTAAAATATTTAACTAAAATCCATTTATGACTAACTGTGATCAATATTTTGGTATTGTTTTTTTATATATATTCATACAACTAACATGTTGTTGTACAACTAACGTGTTCATACAAGGGCACTCTAGGAGAAAGTGATTTTCATCTTCAACCCTTTAAGTTTCACAAAGGTGATATATTCTTTCATTCCATGTTGTTTTCTTTGTATATATATATTACGATGAAATAAAATTTTCATCAAAATTGATTTTTTTATAATGGAATATTTCACAAAGATATGTAAGATTTTTATATCTTTTGACAAATTTAAAATATCTTAATGTCAATGAAAATATAAAATGTCATCTTTCTCTTAATATATTGTTATTAGACATTTGGTTTAAAATATTAATTATTGCCACCCTAGTCCAACAGGTTTTGGATTTGTCATAAGAAATATGAGGGAACTATTCTACACATATCAGGAAATAGTGTGGGATATGATTCGAATAATGGAGCAGAGCTATGGGCCCTCACCAAAGGTATTCTTCTCACCCAGGATCATGGTTACAAACACATAAATATAGAGGGGGGATCCTATACAAATATCCATATGATCTTGAATCTCTTACATGGGAACTCACCGGAGAACATCTCTCCGAGCTAGAGGATTCTTCACATATTGGAACTTATTCGAAACATCATTCAGCCTCAACAAGTTCTAATACCTTCACACATTCGATGAAAAACCAATAAGGTGGCGAACAAGATAGCCAATATTCGGGTTCATAGGTCAAAAGAGGATTTAATATGTAATTCGTCTCTGTATAGCGACCACCCTATCCTCAAAGAATGCATTGCTCAACCACAGTCGACGAACTCCACCCCAGATAGGGTGCCACACAACTGATTATGCAGATAAGCCATCACCTTGTATTGAAACCTATGGACAACTAGCTCCCCGATATCGATGCCAGTGATTTAGGTGGATGTATTGGGATATGGAAAGGTCATTTCACGTAGAGCTCATCATGGATGAAGGATTTCATAGGAAGAGGAAGGTTTCACGCTTGCATGGTGGACGCCGACAATGTAACATCCTGCTCTTGCACGCACTAAACAAACTTATCCTTTAAGGACACTTGCTTGCAAGTGATCCAGATTATTATACTTTTGGGCATTTGATTATGATTATGATGTGTTATGAATTGATGACATGCTATTTTGCTGCATTGACATAGAGAGGTGATATTGACTTGGTTTTCCTGAGTGTGCAAGATTTTGGACCTCGAGGATGCAGAGGCATCGATGGAACTCCTTGGAGTCCTGATCGAGTCAGGCAGTGGACTATTGGAGTTTGATTGTTGTATATATGACGTTTGTGCATCTGATTAGATGATATGATTATGGATATATTTCTGACATGATTCGTTGATGATGTAGGCTAGCGATAACTTGTTGACCAGACTCACATGTGGAGTAGAGGAGTCACGCATGACTACCAGAGACGTTAAGGGAGAGGTGTGGACAATAGCCCTGCCACAGCCTACTAGCACTCTTGTCGTGGCTCTAATTGTAGGTTAACGACTACCTAGTTCGAGAAGACCCACGATGCCATGAGGGCCGACTGCGACAGTCACTCACGATGATTTTAAGGGGCACACAATAAGGTAGGGGCCTTATTCCTTAGAGGCCCTTAGTCTCCCACAAGATCACCTGGTGGAGTATTGACTCCAGGGGTTTTGATGTCTACCAAGTTAGTCAATATACGAATGGCACCCTTGGAGCACGTAGTGCATCCTGAAGGGCACGTCGTGCAAGAAAAAATGGAAAGAGGCGAGTGGCACCCTTGGAGTATGGAGTGCATCCTGAAGGGCACATCACACAAAGGAAATAGAATGAGGCGAGTGGCACCCTTGGAGGACCTAGTGCATCTTGAAGGGAAGGTCGTGTTATTAATTAATAAATGGATAAACCTAGATGGCATTGGGTGAATAACATGATAAGAAAGATTAAAACATTTCCCCTAATAAAATGTCAGCCAGCTTAGGAAAATAAAGTCTAGGTCTAAGTGATGCTTGTGATAACATTTTTATCTATTTATATAAAAATAAAAATAAAAATAAATAAATAAATAATAATGATAGTCATCATTAATCATGTGACAAGAAGGGAGTAAGTAATTCATTTAATTTATAAAAATCTTTTTGGGGATAAAATTTAAAAAGGTGAAATAATTGTTTTGTCAATTATGTCAATTAAAATTTATTAATTAAAAAGGAAAAGGGGAAAAAGTCAATCATGTCCCAATTTGAGTTTCAAATGAAAAGGGAAAGAGGGAAATTTAAAAGAATTAGGAAACTAGGAAAAAGAGGGAAACATAAAAGGAAAAGGAAAACATGAGGAAAAAACAGAAAGTCTAACTTAGTAAGGTATCTAGCATTTAAGAACTTTCTAAATTAAACTCAACTAGTAAATTAGTAAGGGGGAAAGTTATTAAAACTTGTTAGGGAATTTGGGGACACCTAGGAGCGATTCTAGGAGTGATTTTAGGTGGGTGAGAGAAATAGGAGTAATTAATTAATTAATGAAATTAATTTATGGTGCAATGAAGGGGATGGGTGACACATGTACAGGGAGGATTTTATGAATTAAATTGTTGAAAAATAAATTAAATGAGAATTTGGGAATGTAAAGGACTTTGAAACTCTATATAATGGAGGGAGGAGAAGGATGTTGGATCTCCTCTGTGATGCATAATGTTATGCTGGAGGATTTTAGACTTGAACGACTTAGCTTGTGGGATTTGGGATTCCCATCTCAATGAGGATTTGTAGCTCTTCCTTGCGAGGTGAACTGGGAGCTAGCTGATCTCAAGTTCAGTGTGCATGGCCCCTTTGTGGCTTGGGGGGCTAAGAGGGAAGAAGAGTACCCCTAGCGTTGTCTAGGAGGTACTGGTGAAGTCTCATCGGTCGACAAGAGGGAGCGACATAGAGCGCGTAGGACAATGACTCACAACGCATGACATTGGGCTACAATATGCTTACTTTATTTCTTCATGGTAGATTATTAGTATACTTTACGCTTTTATTTCTGTATTTTTAATTGGGTAAAAAAAATGATTGTCTTAGAATTTTATTGAGAACTGAATTTTCCCCAAAGCCTTAAGCTCATATTTGACTTGATTCCCTTGACCTTCGATCCCTACATGTTGAGACTGCCCTTTGGTTGTTGATTGTTGTGAAGTTTTCATTTTTCATCCTCGTCCCTAGCTCTTGAGTCCATGCCTGAGCAATCGGCCAAGAGCCGAATCAACCGTCATCAATTCGGTGCACAACGACCTATAGATTCAAACGCCCTACTTTTTTGTGCATGGATGATGAGCAAAGGATGTGTTTTCCCCTTTTCATCTCTGCGTTGATCTCCACCTTGCCTCGGTCTCTACATGTTATATCACCTCTGCATCTTCATTGTTCTCGGCATCTGTAGACTGTGTTGGGTATTCTCTGCATTTTCATATATTGCCGGATGAATTTAACTCTACATTTTTGCTGGATAAATCAACTCTGCAGTTTTACATATTGTTGGAAACTTAAATCTGCATTGTGATCCCTCCCTGCAAATTAAATCCGTGTTTGTTGTATTGATGGCATTATTCTCTGCATTTATTTTAATGCGTGTCTGCGTTTTTTCTATGTGTCTGTGTTATTACACCAATCCTAGCGTAGGTGGTTTATGGACTGCAATTTACATTTTACTGACTATGATTTACTATCCGGGGAACTATCCTTATATCTAGAAATGATTGGGATTTTAGAATGAATTTAATTCTCAAAGAAAAATTTAATATTCAGAAATGATTTAGTATGTACCAACAACAATTGACAGTTCTTGATTAAAAGGGGAACGAACTTAACCTTTGAATAAATGTGTTGTTTTTTTAACTCGTGAATGACAGCAAAAATTTAGACAGTGTTTGCATTAACTGCCTGTTACATATGTTATTCATACTGCAATTTACATGGGTTATAATCACTGCGTTTCACCTATGTACTTGACAACGATTTATAATCATTTCCAAGTAGAGACGTGATAATGAAAGGTTTTTGTTTTTAGTGATATGACTGTGTTGCTGGAGGCATCTGCATTGTTACATGGTTCCCATTGCCTTACAATGATTCTTGAAGGTGATTTACCCTGACATAGATAATTTTTTACAGACTTTTAAATCCCCTTTCATTATAACTGCACAATGAATTGCCTAGATGTGATGGAGTTTGTATAGAGTTAAATATCTCTTGATTTATAGTTACACAACGAATCTCTTGAATAATTTCCTAGCACAGGTCGTGCCCTGGCATTCTTCTTGGCGTGTAAATCGTGATTTTCACCCTCGTATACACCACGCATTTACCAATAGTAGGATTGCATTTTCATCTAAGAGAAACTTTGCGAGACTGTGTTTTTAGATCTGGGTTGTCAACGTTTTACTTGTGCCAGTGGTCTTTTAATACCGTGAGTATAGGCAGCATGTATGGACAGCGTGTTAATTCTTTATTGACAATGAATTTATACATAGAATGGAAGCGAGTTTATTTCTTTATTGACTAGGTATTTTACCCTCAACTGATAGCAAATTTCTAGCTGGATTGACAGCGAGTTGCACAGGGTGTGACAGCGAATTGTTAGATGAATTTATGGTTGTGTTTTAGGAATTGTGACTGTGTGAGTGAGGCATTGGTAATGGCTGTGTGGTTAGATGTGTATGGCATTCATGGTCGATTATGTTAGTAGTTGTTTTATTTTGTTAGTTGTAAAACAATTTCATAGGTTTAATGTTTCATAGTTTTTATTGTGTCATAGATTCTAGTTTATCTTGTTTCATGATAGCTACTGCCTTTATCATTAACTTCAGATTGTCTTAAATTGTTTAGTTTAAAGGATCTGCATTAAAAGGCATTTTTAACTTACTTGTTCATAGTTTATAATTTTTCCATAGAATTTACTTGTTCCTCGGGTTATAGATTATAGTGGTTCTGCGTTTTAACATTTTATTAAACTTTTATGAAACCATATCATTATTATATATGGGTACAAAAAAAGGATACTATTTATATATTAATGGTCAACGAATTTAAGGGGAAAACGATGTTTCTAGACCACGATAATAGTGGTAGGGTGGAGGTTTTAACGTAGGCTTACCAGGAATTATATGTTAAGGAATGGACTCAGCAGTGAGACCTTGTCAACAAGATCTTAATTTATTTAATGCTTGACTTGAAAGGTGAGAGAGGGGATTTTATTGATTCATGTTGTTATACAATGGATTCTTGAGGGAATATTTCATGGATGGCTAATCGCGTATTTTAATTGATGTATGTTTTCTTTAGACTATGTGCGCTAGGAATTTAATGTGTTGTGTGATTTTTATGGTCGCTGGTCTCCCTTGCATCTTGTTGACCTGTCGTGAAGGGTCCTTGATTTTTACGTCATGTGGTTGATAATTAATTCGATCTTCTAGCATGTTGAATCCTTCTTGGGTTGGGCCTAGATGTGTCATGGCATTTCCTTGGTCACGGTTAGGCCTATCGTTATGTGACGGCATGATTCTGAATGAGGGGATCATTGTGTACCCTGATGGATATAGGCACATAATAGCCTAGTGGGAGTCTGTGCCTTTCGCATGACTATTTTTATCATCTTAAGCTTGTTATTAGTGTTTGGGTGGAAACGTCTTCATGCGTTTGGTTGAACGCAATCGAAGTTCTAGTTAGTTGGTCGTCGAGGCTGTTGTCTTGGGATGGGGATTTTTTTCCTTAGTTGGTAGGCATGGATTCATATTTGGCTCTTTCCTAATCGGCATGTGTGTGTGTGTCGTCAGTTTGTGTGGTTAACTGTGACGACGTTGCCTTCCTACCTAAAAACAATTTTTTTTTTTCTCTTGTAGTCGTAACGATGGGATCGTTATAGACAAACTTAATTCTTGGTATAGGGACTTCAATGACCTCACAATGACCATGATGCAAGATAGGATAAGGAATTTTATTCTAAATAGGACCTAGAAACAATGTCATTCCATTTATATTATTTACCTCGTGCATAGTTGATATGGAAGGAAATTGGGAATCTAGGCATTCCATTTACGAGAGAGGGTATAGTCTTCTCATCTAAGAAAGCTAATAAGTTCTGAGAATAATGTGTTGAGGAAAAACGGAAGCGTGAAGTGAGGAAAAATAATCCACATCCCTATGGTTAGACCCATTTCTATGGTCGAAAGAATGGAAAAATAGAACTATCGTGGGAAGAGGTCCACATCTCCAATAGGAAATTGAAGAAAGGATTAACAACAGGAAACTAGACACACCCCGGGAGGTTGGGGATGTTAGAAATAAAGGGTTGTGCTCATTTTTCCATAGACAATATAGCAATATTGTGACCCAACCATAGGCACAAAGACCACCCGTGGGCACCTTAACCTTGAAAGACAGAATAATTCCAGAAGAAATCCAATGTCCAACCAAAATAGCACACTCAGAAATAATAACTAAATACCAAGTATAAATTCCAAACCATAACCAACATAAATTCCAAGCCAAAACCAAAATGCCAGTTTTAGCAGTTGCAACTGCAACTCCTCTCCAAACTTTCGCACCACCAGTCTTATGTTGTTGTGAGAGTGAGAGTGAGAAATGAGCTATAGCACCCTCTATTTATACTTCTCTATCTCACTTGAATAGGATTAATTCTCTTTCTGGAGGCTAATAAATCAATATTAAATATTATCTTGAGTTGATTTGTCTCCTAGGGTTATTTTCCAACATTTTAGGGTTTCTCTTGCTTCTCGAAATATTCTAGTTGTGTCGAAGGTTACACTTGGAGGTTAATACCTCCCGCAACTACCATAATATCAACACTCCCTCCTATATGGAGAGATATTAAAGGCAATGGTCTTGAGCACAAACATACCATTCAACCGATAGCATCATCATAATGACACATGCTATCTCATGATCACATAGATAAACTCATGAGCAACATCAACACTATCGGTATCATCTGATATCATCAAATATATCATCTCTCGAAGCCATACTCCATATGAGTAAATGATAATGATGTTGAATAAGTCACTCACTCCACAGAGTGATAGAATAACTATTCTTCTCATCTAGACATATGTCCTAGAAGAATAACTATTCCAACATATGTTGGAAGCCACACCATGGGATACAAGGACTTTTCTTCTAATTCAGACATACATCCTAGAAGAATGACTATCCTGGACCATTTTCCCTCCAACAACTATTGTGAACTCAGGGAAAATGTATGTCCTGTACCAATCTCTCCACTTTGGTCACTATTATGAACTCAGTGAAAATGTCTATCCTGTACCAATCTCTCCACTTTGGTCACTATTATGAACTCAGGGAGACATACCATTCTTATAAGCCATACATATGTCCTAGAAGAATAGATGTTCATGGTACATCAAAAATGTGTCAAATTGTACCATTCTCCATAGGGAGAATGTTTGTTTACTAGTAATCAATCCCGCATGGATGATTCTCTGTCTAGAGAATGGATTTCCATCAGCACAATGACTATCCATCTAGTTGGCAATCATCTCCAACACTAGTGGTAGTCTCCATGGAAATCAGTAAAATTTCATTCAATAGAACACAACCGTGTCTATCCATAGTAGTACACAACTACTATTCAATGGTACACAACCACACCTAGTAGCACATGGCTACTAACCAGTGACACATAGTAACAACCAGTACAACACATCCACCACAATGGCATACAAATACTCTCCAAAGACATACAATCTCCATAAAAATCATATCATCTGATATCAACCTACACAACAATATCATGATACAAACTGAGTCATGTGGGCCATTATTCCACTCACATCTATGAGATCTATAAGAGCTTCTTCCCTCATAAAGTAAAACATCATCCATGGGATATCTGGACTATTCTTCCTAAGCATAGAAAAATAATTGTCCCTGATTTATGAGCTTGGACCATTCACCTAAATCATCCATTCCCCTGGCACTAATCACGGTGCAACCTAGAGAAAATGAGTCTATCCTAGGGAATTCGTATTCCTGATTGTTGAACCTGGACCATTCACCTAACTGGGTCATTCCTCTAGCACTAATCACAATGAAACCTAGAGAGAATGAGTCTGCCCTAAGGAATGATTGTCCAGACCATTTCCTATGGAAATGACTGTCCTGCACCAACCTAAAAAACAGAACATTCTTCGAAATTTTTCACAACTGTGACCTTCAAAAGAATGACTACTTGGCGAGGTGGAACATTCTACTTAACCTCTACTCAGAGTGACTGCAAAGAAGAATGAATGTTCTATACCATTCCCCCACACTCGCCACAAGGGGAATCACTATCTATGGTACATCAACAATCTATCAGAACATTTTCATTACGAAAATGATTGTCCAATCTCGACCATTTTTTGAACTAGAAAATGGCTGTCCGTCGGAAATATTGGGCCACTTTCTGAACTGGAAGATGACTAGCCAACCTGGACCATTTTTCGAACTTGAAAATGAATTCCCATAAATCAATAACATATCAGTTCTCCCTCCCAACATGGGAGTAATATCCTCCTTTGCAAAATTTAAGGAAGTCATCTCCATGAGTACCATCTTGTCCCTTAAGTACATAAACGTTTCATCTTGGACAGAGGCTTTACCAAAATATTTGTTATCTACTCATCTTTGGAGATATAATAGAGAACAACTTCTCCCTTCTAGACTCTATCATGGAGAAAATACTCAATCTCAGTGTGCATCGGCATGTCATGGAACATCGAGTTCTCTAAAATCTTCACACATCTTTGATTATCACAATATATCATGATCAAATTCAACACCTGATTAGATAGTCCAGAAACCAACTTACGGAGCCACACTGCTTCTGTACAAGCATCAAAAACTACAATATATTCTTCTTCTGCAATGATGAGTGCAATAGACTTATGTTTCCTACTAGCTCATAACATCATGGAAAATCTCAAACTAAAACATATCCAAGTAGCACTTCTTATTTCATCTACACTCCCTGCCCAATCTCAATCAATAAATCCATGAAATTGTATATCATAACTCAAACGTCCCACAAGGAAAATATCCAACTGAGTATTCTCCAAATACATTAATGAGCCAATAAATTATCAATATAGAGATGAGTCTACTGGATCAAAGTCTCTCAACTTCTTTAGATCTATAATCATGATAGTTTTCAATGGATTTGCAATCCATCATCCTCGACTTCTCAAAATCCATTTCAATATACTTCCTCTATCATAAGAATTTATCACCATGCTTTTGTTGTACATGAGAGGCTCTGCACAAGGTTTTCTTCAATCCATACAAGGTCTTCTTCCATCTACATACAAGGGTCTCTTTCTGATATACATCAAAACCTTGAGGTTTCTCTACATACACTTCTTCTTCAATTACTCTGTTGAGAGGAACAATATTTACATTCATTTGATATAAAATCCAACCCATGGATACTGTAGGAGATATAATGGCTCGGGTAGAGGTATATTTGGTTACTAGAACAAGTTGTCAACGTAGTCTTCTCCCTCCTACTAGGAGAACCCTCTAGCCCTGATTCTTTCCTTGTATCAATCAATGCTTAAGTCTTTTCCACAATTTCTTACATACATTGTTCTTCATCACAACTTCTTTTCATTGCTTCTTCTTGACTGCTTCTAGTGGGTTCAAACTGGTTCAATTAGTTGTTATGACTTTTCTTTCTTTCTTGGAATCTTCATGTTCTTCCTCATGTTTATATTCAATCTTGTATTTCATGGAATCTTCTACATATTACATTCCCTTCTTTCCTGAAGGCTCCAACCTTCCACCATAGGATATTCAAGTCTTCTTTTTTAAGAAGACTTCTTTTAGAGTCAAACCAAACATGTGCTGCTTATACAAGTACAAGAAGCATATATATCAATTTGCGAACAAGTACAAGAAGCATATATATCAATTGTATTCATATGCAGTCGAGTATTCATTGCACCTAGAAATAATAGAGTCTTTCAAGGACTTCCTTCATAATTTGTAATGTAGTAACTATCACCTTTGATATACACAAATTTGAATCTTAACAATTTAATCAAACCTGGAACTTGAAGCCTTAATTGCTRTGGAGGGTGCACGTGTTCTTATGAATGCACTGAATCCAAGATTACATATTGGAAAAGATTACATCTTGGACAAGATTACATCTTGGACAATATTACATCTTGGACAAGATCTCTAGTACTTTCCCTGCAAACACACTCATTTTTTGTTATATGATATAACTTAGATAACACATATAAGTGGATGCCTTTGAAACCTTGTATTATCGTCCAACTTATCTTTCAATATGAAACTAGATACCATCTTGACAAGAAGAGATTAGAAACTCAATCAGAATATTCAATGATTAGAACAAGCTAGAAACTCTAAAAATTTCAACTTTGACCACAAAATCAATTTGACCAGAAGTCAACCTTTGACTTTGACTTTGAACAATCAAACTTTGAATTTGACTTTGACCAAAAATTCAAACCTGATGTTTTTGCTACCTGAGAGTACCAAGAGGTGCACTAGACTAGGGCGCACTAGGATGTCAAGGAATTAGGTCGAATTCTTCACCAGAAGTGCTTGAACACAAGGGTTAGGGTTTGTTGCAACTACATAATCAGAAAACCTAGTTGGAGTTGTAACTGGTGCCATAACGAGCTTAATGATAACTTCCCAATATATCTTCTAGTGGTTAGACTATCTAAAGATAGTGTCGACCCATAACTTGTTAGAATTAAAGGGATGTGACCATTTTTCCATAGACAATATAGCAATATTGTCACCCAACCATAGGCACAAATACCACTCCCGAGAACCTTAACCTTTCTAGACAAAATAATTCTAGAAGCAATCCAATAGCCAACCAAGGTAGTGCACCTTCCTCCAAGGCTAACACACTATGAAAGAATAACCAAAGACTAAGAAGAAAGTCCAAACCCAACCAAGAAAAATTCCAAGACAAAACCAAAATGTCATTTGCAGCAACTGCAGTTGTATCTCCTCTCCAAACTTGTGCACCACTAGTATTATGCAGTTGTGAGAGAGAGAGTGACATATGAGCTTTAGCACCCTCTATTTATGCTTCTCTATCTCACTTGACTAGGTTGAATTATCTTTTTGGAGGCTAATAACTCAATATTAAATATTATCTTGAGCTGACCTATCTCCTAGGGTTATTATCCAACATTTTAGGGTTTCTCTTGCTTCACGCAATATTCTAGTCTTGTCAAAGGTTACATGTGGAGGTTAATACCTCTCGCAGCTACCATAATATCAACACTTTCTCCTAGCTAGGGAGGTATTAAAGGTAATGGTCTTGAGCATAAACAAACCATTGAACCTATATCATCATCATATCCACACATGCTATCTCATGATCATGTAGATCAACTCACTAGCAACATCATCACTATCAGTATCATTTGATAGCATAAACTGCATCATCTCTCGAAGCCATACTCCATATGAGTAATTAGGCATGATGATGAATAAGTCACTCACTCCACAGAGTGATACAATAACTATTCTTCTAATCCAGACATATGTCCTAGAAGAATAATTATCCCAACAGATGCTGGAAGCCATGCCATGGAATACAAGGACTATTGTTCTAATCCAGACATACGTCCTAGAAGAATGACTATCCTAAACAATTATCCCTCCGACCACTACTGTGAACTCAGGGACAATGTATTTCCTATACCAATCTCTCCACTCTGGTCACTACTGTGAACTCAGGGAAACAAACCATTCTTCTAATCCAGACATATGTCCTAGAAGAATATATGTCCATGGTACATCAACAGTGTGTCAACCTGGACCATTCTCCACAGGGAGAATTTTTTTCCTCCAGTAATCAGTCCTGGCTAGACCATTCTCCGCCTAGATAATTTTTTTCCATCAACACACTCACTATTAATCTAGCTGGCAAACATCTCCCACACTAGCGGTAGTGTCCATCGAAATCAAAGTAATGCCATTCAATAGAAAAAAAATGTGTTTATCCATAGTAGTACACAGCTACTATCCAGTGGTACACTAACACACCTAATAGCCCATGACTACTAACGAATGACACACAGTCAAAACCAGTGGAACACATCCACCATAGTTGCATACAACTATTGTCCAGAGACATACAATCTCCACAACAATCGTATCATATGATATCAACCTTTACAACAATATCATGATACAAAATGAGTCATATGGGCCATTCTTCCACTCACATTTGTGTGATCTAGAAGAGCATTTTCCCTCATAAAGTAAAACATTAGCCATGGGATATATGGATTATTCTTCCCATGCAGAAAAGAATAAGTGTCCCTCATTTTTGAGCCTCGACCATTCACCTAACTCATTCGATACTCTGGCACTAATCATAGTGAAACCTGGAGAAAATGAGTGGGCCCTAGAGAATTCCTATCCCTAATTTTTTATCATGGACCATTCACCTAACTGGGCCATTCCTCCAACATTAATCACAGTGCAACCTAGACAGAATGAGTCTACCCCAGGGAATGACTGTCCCGACCATTTCCTATGGAAATGAATCTATTGCACAAACCTCCAAAACATACCATTCTTTGAACCTGCTCACAATTGTGAACTTTGAAAGAATGAATAAATGATGGGGCAAACCATTCTACTTGACCACTACTCAAAGTGACTTCTAAAAAGAATGATTTCCCTAGACCATTCCCCCACACTAGCCACAAGGGAAATCGTTGTCTATGGTACATCAACAATCTATCAGACCATTTTCATTACAAAAAATGACTCTCTGATATTGGAGTAGACCTCCTACTCTTAGGTTGAGATCCTACAAATGATGCAAACCTCCTACCCTCAGGTCAAGATCCACGCAAGATCTTCTCTAGACCAAGCCAAGGGTTAACAAAAACTCCTTGTTTAATCCCACACAGGATTTTGGTTTTTGCAAGTTGGGGCGCTTCAAATACTATTCTATGGCTCTCGGCAATAACCGAAACGCAAAATTTTGAATGGGCTTATGGTGTGAGCCCCCCTCTCCAATGTGACCACAACAAAGCCTAGGCACAAGCACCTTTCGCGACTCGTGAATTTGTGAGTTGGAGCACCACCCCTTGTACACTGTCCTTGTGAATCCCCAACTCCGAAATCCAGCCTTCGATGAGATCCAATGGTTGTATGCCTCCCTTGATCTGATGGCCCACGATGTATCGGGATTTCCCAAATTGGAGATTCAAGACGCTTGACTCCAAACCTCTTGTCACTCCATTCCCCAAACTCTGATACACGATTTTTCATACGAGATCAACGACCCACGTTGATCTAGATCTGACGATCACTATCCATCTAGATCTTAAGGGTATTAAAAAGACACTCAGTCTTAATCTCTTCGTTGTTCTAAGAGATCCAATAGTTCATGGGATTTCGACACTTCCTTCTAAATACATTCAACCGTCTGATTCAACTTCTCAAGGACTTTTGGCCAGACGACTTGGCGTTCGTCCCTCCTGAACTTGATTCTTGTGAAGCATTCAACCTCTGTCTCCCTTTGGAACAATTCACAGTTTCTAACCCTCCTGAGCTTTCACTTGCAAACTCAAGGCCTCCAAAAAGAGTCCCTGCATGCACTCCTTACGACAGGTTTCAAACAACCCCTAGTTATTTTAGATCTTCGAATTTGTGCACTCCTTGCAATAGCAGTCCCTCAATTTCTCTCTTGGATTTTGTAAAATCCAAGACTTCACCTAGCCTGCACACACCTTGCACGACTCTATGCTCTGCTAACACCATTGCTTGTGAAGACAAAGTTGGAATCTCTTTCGAGAGTTCTGAGGTAAAACTCAGAGTCTGATTTA
>ML824941.1:0-45394 GCA_009831015.1 Picea engelmannii
TTGAATAAAATACTCAACCCTATATATGAAATTCCTCATGATCAGAGTATTGATGGGAAGATTTGTAAGGTCAATTTACTTGACCTGTACTTAATAGAGCTTGTTGCTGGAATAATCTAGTCAAGCAAAAGAAAAGATGGTCCTTTGGGACTGTTGCTAATCCTCATAAAGAGGAAAAGTGAGATGGGCATATGAGCCAGTTTATGAGCTCTTAGTTGTACAAAGATATGTGCATGCCCATTGACTAAGCATTGGATTATGCATAAAAATGTAAGATGCATACATGATGTAATGCAGGAGGTGATGGTGGCATGTACCGATCCTGCAAATAAACTTATTATAACTTGTGATGAGTTTAAAGGTATAATCTGTTGATAAGTTGTTTTTGTCGATAATGACATGATGAAAGCATGGAGACTAACAACATGAATGAAATATTAATAATGATGATGCCTAGTGCATTATGAGGATAGGGTTTTAATAATAAAAGAAAGGTTGATCTGAGGTCTGATAAAGGAAGTGCTAGAACATTCCTAGATGATTGCTGAGTCAGGCTGACATTCAAAGGTGACTAGTAGTCATACGAATATGGTTTGGTATGATAAGAGAGTAGTAGGAGTAAATTTTTGTAAAGGATTCCCTTGGAAGAGGTCTATTGACCAAGAATGGTTAGTGGCAGAGAGATTGGAATAGTCATCTTACTTCCTCGGGTAATACCTTGACTACCTATCTAAAATGTTGAAATTTGGACTACTTTTGTAACATAAGGGCAAGAGTGGTTCTTGTTGATTGTTTCCATGAGAGATGGCAACCTAAGAATGACTATGCCTGTGATACTTGTCTGGTGATTGGTTGTGATATCTCAACATAGAAAATCGATATTAAGACCAGTTGAATGAATATGAATAATGTAAGATGAAGTAAATAATACCATGAATACATGGCTGACCCTATGCGGGAGGCCCTGCGTATTTTTTTAAATAGTAGCTTGAGGAAGTATGGAAATTCCTCAAAAAGAGATAAGATGAAATGTTAAAAGAGAAACAAGCGAGAGTGACCCTTTTACTAGTTGTTATCTTGTAAAGAGGGTAGCCTAATTATGATTTCATTAGTGAGACTAGTTGTGCAAGTGACTGAAGGATCTCATCAAAACTAGATGATGTTAAAATAAATGTGAATGAATGAGGTATAAAGGTGCAAGTGATGCACATACATCTAATATGTAAATATACATATATGTGTTTAAAAGTATGATATGAATGCTTGAGTAAGTGAGGCAGGGTTTGTACCTGCCAAATCTAAGTAATTCTATAGAGGCATAGTTGAATCTGTTTTAAGAAGTCTGTTTGTCTTGTTTGAATACTAACCTGAGGAGTATGCATTCCATTTCCTCGAGAAAAGCTATTAAAAATTGAGGAAAGAGTAAAGGAGTAGGGATGATATGTTTCCATAATAGAAGGCAACATGATTATGCCTTTGAGAATTGCATGAGAATGATTGTGAACAATCATGAGTAAATAATTTTAAGTAAATATGCATATGGAAATGAAAAGTGTGCCTATGGTAGACACACAATACGTTGATGCATGCAGTTAAATGCATGAAAGAATAGTTTGGAAGCAAGTTGATAACCTAAAGATACATGTTTGGATGTAAATTGGAATGCATCATAAAAATTCATGCTTATATTCCTTATGGAATATTGGATATAGCTCTGAAATAATGAGGCTGAGGTTGACTCAAGATTGAGGTCATTTTAGACTGTTTGGATATGCAACAAGAGAGTTGCATGTTGAAGAAGTTATTGGGGAGGAACTATGTAAATATTTTGTTGAGAGAATAGAATCATAACATTAATGATTGTTGAGCATTAGACAGTGGGATGGAAGGCTTGTTTATATAAGAATCTTGGATTGAATTTTAAAATAACATGCATGAGTAAAAGACATGCAAACGAATGAGAATCAATCTGATTTCATAATTCATTGTGAACAAGAAGCTTGTTGATGTAGCATGTTGAATTATCCAAGAAGGTCAAGGTGAACCCGACCAAGACTACTCAAGGAAGAAAAAACGCAGGAAGATCCCAACATGAGATAGATTGCAAGATCACAATAGGGGATAGATTGCAGAAGCAATAAATGAGAAAAGGAGGAGACTTTTCTCACTTTAAAACTTTGAATTATGAGGCAGAGTTATATGTTTAAAGAACATCGGTGAAAATAAGTACAACTGGTAAATGAAAGATAAAATTGATAAATAGGTTTAAAAGAATGAGCATGGTTAAGATATGTTATGGAAAGGCAGTGAGGCCTTAGAAATAACTCAGTTGGACTGAAAAGTTCCAGGCTGTGTATAAGGAGTTGGAAAAATGGAAGAATCCCTTAACTCCTTTCCTATTGTCTATTGTGTTTTTCTGAGATGAAAAAATGATGTGCTGATGAATGTAAATGTTTTGGCATGAGAATGTTGATAATTGTATGACTGTAGAAACAACTGAAGATTGATTGTGTTGCACTCATGAAAACATTAGGGATAATGTGATGGAGTGCATATATATGGATATGTTGTGACATATATGAAATTGTTTCTAACTTAACTACTATGGTACTTTCATTTTTATGTTAGCTAATATAATTTTAAATGTGAAGATGCATGTCATATTGTAGGAAATGATTGGATTCGTTGAGGAAGAACAATTGCCAATGGTAGACAACCTTAAGCAGAGGATGAATACAAAATTTTGTTTAATAGAAAAGATGGATGAAGGGACTTTGTGAGTCCCCATAAAGCACCACTAATGAGGTAATGATAGAAAGGGTGTTTGAAACCAAAACAAGTATACAAGTACTCATGCCCATTTGACATGAGAATTTAAAAGGGATTGGGTAAGAATCCATTTTGAAATGTTTTTATTATTTGATGATATGCATGTAATGTTGAGTGGTTGTTGTATGCCATTAATACCCAAGAAGGGAATGATTAAGGAAGAAGAAACCTGAAGGACAGAGGGAGGAACCTCTGGCAACCAAGAATGATTGAGATCCTTGCAAGAAATTCATGAAAAAATATGCTATGAATACATCGACTAATCCAGTGGTGATTGGGAACAAAAGTGTTCATAAGCAACACATTGTTTAAATGCATTAAGGAGACATAGGTGGTAAGAGAGTGGGCATGTATAGGACTTCCCATTGTGGAAGAAGTATCTTAAGGTGCTATACATAGTTGTAGAATGGTAAAGAAGAGAATTGGGTGGCCAAGAATATTGACACCGTGATTGTCAAACAAAGAGAGAATTCTTAAATGCATTCATACGATATTTTCATAAAATATATGCTAATTTGAGGTTAGGATCAGTCTGAAGCAGGAAAAACATTCATGCTGTAATAATGAATATGAATAGAGAATCCATATGGTGAGAGGTTGGTTGAGATCCAACACATCAAGGCAAAGTGCCTAATATGAAAAGTGATGACATGAAATCAATGCCAGGGGTGCATGGTGTGAGGATGTGGCCATGGACGGCGACACATTGATTAAATTCATTTGATGATTGATTGCATTGGAAATCTTGGTATGCTGAGATGAAGGATGAGAAAGGAATGATAATTCCTTGAATAGATGAATGTAATATAATTGTTAGAATGCACAAATTAAAAAATGTTTACCATAAAAATATGTGTGCATGAGCAACTAACATTTTGTTGGTTGTGTGAAGATTGAAGTTACAGGAAATATAGTCTTGGATATGGAAGCAACGTAAGACCATAAGGGAGACCAATGTCTACTGGTTATAAAAGGACCAACCTAATAAGAGAAGGAAATCCCATACTTGTGGAATCTGGTTCCTATGAGGAACAGATCTGAAAATGGAATTGTGAAATTTGAAATCTGTGGGTGATAGATTTGAAAGAATTTTCATTTGTATATGTTAGGTATGTGTTATATTCTTTGCACGACTAGTCACATTTTTTCCTCGTTTCACCTCGATTTTCGTGTCCATTGTTGGGCAGTTTTTCGGCACATGGTTTTTGCCGATGGTTTTCTATTTCCAGTTAAGGAATTAGGGTTGTTGACTAATCCAGGTCATTGGCTTAGGGTTAAGGATGTCGTTGGATCCTATATGTATATTTTATTGTAAACAATGTACGGTGAATGAATATAGAATATGTTGATTTTCCCAGTTTGGGTTTCAAGGGGAAAAATCTTTGTGTAATGTGTGTATTTTCCATTCTATATTTTATGCTCTTTTACTAAAAAATTGTTTGCAGTAAATAAATGTACGAGGTTAAAATCTACAATATGCCACTAATTTATGTATGAATGTGATGCAAGTGAGATGAAATATCTGTTCAGGGAGGACATATGGTTGTCAAATAAGAAAGCATGAAAAAATGCTACTGTGTGACAAGGGAACTTTATGATAAGTCATGATCACCAAAAATAATGTGGCATTGTGGTAACATGGGCTGAAGGGATGATTTCAGCAAAGAAATCCAGAGGGATGCCTCGATATAGAAAGCTTGAGGGACACTTCAACTGTAAGACTCAATGAAGTCTCTGAAACTCTTATTATGTGACAAATCCTAAAAGGCAAGTGACCCCAAGGAAGGGGAGACTTTGACAACTCATGTGAAAGACTCGATGGAGTCTTTGAAATTTTGTTATATGTTGAATGGGATCATGCCCACAATAGGTATGACAAGGAAAAACAATAAGCCGAGTTAATGAGACAACCATTTGGAGGCAGATCCACAAGATGCACAAATAAACATTGTGTTGATTGTTAAGGTTTCCCCTTAAATTATGAACACCATTAAAATATTTATGCATGAAGATTTTTATGACATATTATTGCTTGAAATTGTTGTAGGCATGTTCTGAAAATCTGCAGTCCGAGAAAGGATCAGACTATAAGGAAAATAAAGAGGAAAACATTGTTGAAGTAGATGAAAGATGAAAGCATGACAGGTGATTGTTGAGAAAGAACATTGAGGACAATGTTCCTATAAAGGGGGAGGGAATTGTAACACCCCTTCTCCTAAACATATGATTATTGTAATTAATTATAATTAATGATTTCCATGGAATGTCATGCAAATAGTCTAACTATATCATTGTTTAAATTGAGAATTTCAACCGGTTGACTGATGATTGAAGCCTTAAGTATTGGTCATGATATCACTAGAGAAATAAGAGGAAATTATGTTAGACTGAAGGAACCCAAGCCTCTTTGCTGAAATATTTGTTTTGAAAATACCGAGTTATTTTCATAGGCCCCGCTTTCCAGGAAATCGGTTAATGAGGAAGGATTGGTGGTTGAGAAACCAACCACCCTAATTGAATAGAAGTATGGAGGGTTTCTTGAAGTGACATGTAACTGTCAGATTGAGGAAAAAAGGAAGGATCACCACGAGTCCCTTGATTGACCCATGGGGTTTTCATTATGACAGAAGGAAGGGGATAGATTGAGAACATTCTGAAGAAAAAAAGTGTGCAAGAAAAGCACATGATGAGGCATACAGAAAAAGGGGAACGAGGAAGGAGTTCTGGAGGGAGAGGTTTGTAGAAGGCCTGAGAAAAGGGACAACGTGCAGGTAAGCGCAGAGAGTCCATGGTGGTATCATGGCTTAGCACAAGGGTGGCCAGACTGCAGAGCATTACTGCTTCTAAGCCTATGGTAGGGTGGAAAAGAAAACACCCACAATCAGTTAGTTGGTCGTAAACCATAACAGATAAGTATCTTTTATCCTGAGTAATTGTTTGTACTGTTTGGTTTGTTGCTGATATTTCAGTGCATGGTTTTTTATGCCCATTGGATGAATAGAATGATAATTATGTTATGCATTATAATTGTGTAAGTTAAGCAAGTTTGTGTGTTTGAGTAACAAGGGAATTGAATAGATTATGCATGATTACTTACAATGATCCACAAAGTCCGATAGGTAAGGTAAAGGTAGGGTGTAACCCAACGAATACTTCAAGTCTTTGAAGGGAAAGTATTGGTGCATTCAGAGAGCCTAAATCCCTGAGAACTTCCCTACCTTACAGTAAAGGTACGCAGGGGGGGAAATCTTCGTCCAAGATCATAATTAGAGGTCATCTTAGAGAGTTGGGAGCAAAGGATGAAGGCCGAGAAGGCCTGGTAGGCCTTAGAATAGACTTAGAAGAATTCCGTGGAATTGCTAAGTCTGGTATCAGACTGTTAGAACCATAGAAAAAACATGTTTTGGGACAGGATGAATCACAAGCATTGATCCAACACCAAAAAGTAATCTCGACCCTTCCTCATGGTATGACATGAGGCATGTAGAAGTTGTACCCAAGGTCGTCGATATGTAGGGGGATGACAGTCGAAGTAACCCATGAGACTGGGGGTGAAGGAAATCTGATGAGGGGGGTTTGAGAGATCATCTAGACCGTTAATCAAAGTAAAGGTGAGTTCAAATCTTAGTCACGGATCTCTGTAGGGTCTCGTCTAAAACAAGGTTAAGAGGGGAGGTGACGGGGAGTTCCTACGTACATAAGGATCATGTGTGGTAGCCTATAGTTGGTCGAAGGAATTGGGAGTGAGTCCCTATCGAGTTCAAGCCTTTGAATGGGCACTTTAGTTTTCAAGCGTAGAATCAGAATGCCCGAGCATGGAGTGGATGAGGGATGTCGATTGTATGACTTAGAAGAGTGATCTCGACCACAGAATAGGTAGACCTCGAGGAGGGGACAAATGAGTACGATGACATCATGAGGACGTGTCATACCAATGTGCCAGCCTGTATGTCCCTTAGGATGACGTGTGGCCATAGTTGGAATTCCAATGGGCCGAGCATGGACCCAATTGGCCGAGAAGGGCATTAAAATGTCTTCCTAAACCTTAGTCATTAGATCTAAGCGTAGAGAGATCTTGACCGTTCATCGGAGAGGGATGGTCGAAATAAGTGGTGGTCCTAGTGGGAAATGAAATCCGATGGGAGCACTCTAAGAATCAATCGTGACTATAGATCTACAAAGGGAAAAGTATAACTGGGCGACGTATAACCGACCGTCGATCATGTTATCGCACAATATGTACTTCCCAAATCCCAAGGAAAGTAAGACAATATTGACTTAAAAAGGGAGTAATCTTATCACTGTCACCTCAATAGGATACCCTTTTATGTTTAGGATAAGGATAAATCCACCCCAAGGGAGACGTCCCAAGACCTAGGGAGTTTGAGGAAAGGGAAAAGGAAAGGATAACGACCCCTCTCTCTAGGTCACTCAAAAAAGATTTAAGCCTTGAAGGATGAAGCAAAGGAGAATAAAGGGTACCTTCCCCTTACCAAGACAACATCAAACATTACGGAAACAACAAGTAATGATGAATGCTTCAACAAGACTTCGAGTTTATAGAAATGACTACTGCCAATCAATGTATGAAGAAAATGGTAAATATATAGCAACAATAATTAATTGATGACGGATGTAATAACATCTAGAAAATGCACTTGAATAGACAATATAACAAGATATTTTCAAGTCTTGAAATGATAACACTTTGTCTCATGCAATTTCTAGATATGTGTCAATCAGAAAATAAACTCTAACATGTTTCCAATGATAACTGTAGAAACAACAAAATAAAGTGATGATAATAGTAGTAAAACCTTCAGAAAAGTATTTATAAAGGCAATTTGATGCACACTTTAGTCTTGATTGATTGTATCTTTCCTTATACAATTTCCGGGCTGATTTAAGTGGTTAAACAAGATTGGATAGGCTGCAAAATGATAGTTGTAGTAGTGATTATAACAAAAACAACTTAGTGGTTAGTAATTATATACTAGGTCATCAAGTTAGGTCAAAGTTAGTAGGGTATCAAGCAAAGGATTTGGTTGGAAGTTGATTGCCTTGTGAGGAGATAAGACTAGTACCTTCTTAGGGTGATGGATTCTAGGTAGGCGACTCTCTTCTAGGGATGAAAATTAATGATGATGCACAAAATCCAAGAGGGAAAAGGCTTAGGAGGAAAATCACCATGAGTCCTCCTAGGCATAGATCTCAAGAAAGAAGGCGGATAGGGTGTAGGCACTTCTAGGCCCTAACGCCTCCTTCTCCTTTAGAATTTTTGTGGATGAAGATATTATGCATAATAAATTAATAACCTATAAGGTTCTAGCACTTTAGGGCTCTAGAGGTTGCACACATTTACTAGATCAATTCAATGAAACTTGGAAAATGAAAAGTAAGAAAGTAGCACTTTAAGTATCTTACTTCAAGGATTAATTAGACATGCAATTTCATAATCTTATATGAGTAAGAAAACCATACCATAACCATTAAACAATGACAAAGTAGAATTTACATAGTTCCACCAAGAATAATCATGTAAAACCATGCTATATTACCAAAATACTCCTAGAAATTGATCCAAGTGCCAAAACCAAGCCTTAAAGAGTGATGTGCCTCACTAAAACAACCAAGTTCTCCCAAGACGGTGAAAATTTCAGACCTCTTGTCTCCAAGTGACTATGATGAAAAAATGAATTTACTTTTGTTTATTTCTACCAAATTATGACCTTAATTAACTTTTAGGTCTAAAAACGGGGCCGACCTGGATATTTTACAACAAAAATTTAATTCTGACACAATTTAAATAAATTTGCATCTAAAATCTCTTCCAAGGGTGACGTCATGCCCCTTTAGGGTGAAGTTGAGGCCCATAGGTGGAACATTGAGAAAAGTATATGAAACGCTAGGCCTCCAAAGGCCCAAAACCAATCCCACTCGTGCCACTACCCTTATAAATGCCTCCAAAATGGTAACCCTAGCTCATGGGTGACGTCTAGGGCCTCCAAAGGCCAACGTCCAAGTGGGAGGAGCATGAAACCCTGGGTATAAGTCTGTCAAAGTGCCTCAAAAGGAAACAATCTTCTTCCTCCTGATGCAAATAAACAATATATGTCGAGCCCCTTGGTTGGGGTCTCAACATCCATCGATGGGCTTTGAGCCCCATTAAGGTCCGAGCTAATCATCCCCTCATGCCCATATGTCCACCGAGAAAGGTCTTTTAGAGACAACAAGTACGCCCCCCAGGGGTCCATAAGTCACAAGGATCATAGCATGTAAATCACATATAATAATTAAATCACCTGAACATGTGCATCAAACCCCCCTAACCCCAAACAAATGCTCAAAGACGTTATGAAATTTGACAAGTTTAGGTCTGGAGAGGGTCTCAAGGTGTCATATTGGGATAATCCCCCTTGAGTCTGGGGTGTTTCCCAGGTGGAGTCTAGTCCAATTCATGCAAGTGTATGAGGTGGCATGGGGTAAACCTTTGGGCATGGGGTGCATGTGATAACAAGGAAATGTAGAGTCTTACCCGTGGGTGCCTTTGTGGAGGCTGAGTTGCACCTTATCATGAATGCAATTATTTCCTAGCCCATTCATTTCCATTTATTATTATATTTCATTCTTTTGATCTTTTCTCTTGTGATACAAGGGGATAGTTGAGGGACATTGTCCTGGCTTGGTGAGCAGAGGTGACAGTGTCATCCAAAAATCATTTCACGGAAATGGGAAGGTTGGCTCGTGATGAAACCCCCTTTCTCTTAGCTATGAAACCAAGAGCCATTACCTTGGCTTGGTGACCAGATAGGTGGTAATGTCATACCGCTACATGTTCATGGTCATAATAGGCCGACTCGTGATGATACCTCCTATCCATCAACTAATACCTTAAGTGTTTATGTTATCTTGTGGGTCTCCTTTTCTTACTGAGAAGTTTTTCATTGCTTTCTCGGGGATCCCTAGGCGACGCATATCGAAGTTTTCAAAATGAATTTTAACTCTTTCCAACTACTTTTACCCATCGAGCCTTTAGCCCCTTCTTCCCACGTCGTAAGGTACAAACCTTCCTAGTGTAGCATATCCCAATGCCGAAAAGATGGGGGAGATGAAAGGAATAAATATGGAAAGTGGTAAGTATGGAGGGAACAAACGATGACTCTTCAAAGATCCACCCAGTAGCAACACATCCTAAAGGGAAATAAACTTACTAGGGCTCTGTGTCACCCTCCCAGGTTTAAACAAGGAAAAGAGCATAATTTCCAAGAAAATGTCATGAAATGAATAAGGATTCAATACAACATGTTCAAGTGCTTCAAATATCAGAGTGATACATACCATGATACCTGGACTCATTACCTCATGGAGCAAGACCCACTTCCACTTCAGGACCATGCCAATGTGATGGACCCTACTGCTGGCGATATGTGGACTGTACTTGAAGAAAAGAAGGGCCCTCTAAGGCTATGCTTAGGTCATTTGGCTCTAGGCACTCCATGTCTAGAACATGTGGGCCTCAAGACACAATATCCTTAGTTATACCTAGGATAGGGGATAACAGATCAGATTTTGCGTGTTGAATCTGGACCGTATATTTTGCGGGATAGTAACCTGGTGATAAAAGCAACTTGCAATCTCGTAATTATGAGATTAGTTTAACCAATCCCCTCATAATCGTCGACACTAGGAGATTTTCAAGCTCACCCCATAGGAAAGGTTCGACATCCGGTGCCTGGTGGTGATGTGGCATGTGATAAGTGGTCCACGTGTCACGATGAAGGAAGGACACATGTCAACCTAAGGCGGTGTCGTGTGTCACACAGATTTGGAAGAAGAAGACTAGGGTCCGCGGGGGAAATGAGTGTTATGTGCCAAGGGGTACGCATGTCATGTGTCATTGCCACGTGTCACACCACTTGTCATGCCACGTGCCATAAAGGGATTCATTGATGAGTCAGACATTGGCTCAGTTGAAGGAAATTCACCCTTGGAGTAACGCCATTGATTCCTAGTCGTTGGATCTGGGGGTGTATAGATATCCATCGTCGATCGGGGTCAAAGGGGAGTCAATTGACCTCAGACAATCGGGAGTCTTGTTACCCAATTATGTTAAAAGGCCTAGTATCCGGTGCTCAGTGGCCACGTGTCGCAACACAATTTGAGACAAGTGTCAATGCCTGATGGGGCCTAAATCTAGAAAAGGCGCGATGAACCAAGACCATCGGATCTAGGGTCGATCCCCACCATCGATCATCGATAAAGGGGTCCATCGGACCCCATACTACCAGAAAATGTCGATGATTGGAGAAGCTAACGGGTTTGGTAGTCCGGTGCTCGGTAGCCACGTGTCGGAGCGTAGATCAAGCTAGGTGGCGGCGGAAAACAAGGCCACATGTCATGGGTGCCAACTCATACCAGTTCGAGTGATATGGGTCTATCGAAGGGAAGGCAGGGCTGAAGCTGGATGATCCGATATGACATCAGGAGACATCATCCAATCAATGTACAACGTACAAGTGTCGGGGCCCTATTGGGAAAGTCAAGCGTCTCATGATGATGTCTATATCACGACAACACACATTGATGTCCACGTGTCCATAGTGAGTCGTGCCATGTGTCACATTGAGATAACATATTTTGGAAGGGATCTGTAGAGAAAATGTATGCCACGTGTCGAGTATTACATATGCTACGTGGCAGTTGGTGGCAAGGACATGTGTTTCTTAACAAGAGGCCAATGGTGATCTAGCTACGTGTCTGTGGTGCTATCTATACCCGGGTCGGGTTTGGAGATGTGTAACAGAAGAGTTGGGTCACCAGAGGGCCCGGTATCTGACACCTGATGCTATGTGTCATGATCTCAACGGACGATAGATAGTGGCACACGACATGACCACGTGTCCAGGGTGCCAACTCATACTGGGTCGGGCATCAAGGGATAAGCTTTACGCAGGCACTCCCGGTGGGCCAATAGTCCAACAACGTAGTGTGACGTTGAACGAAATCACCTAACCAATTACCAACAGACAAGTGGCACCATGTGACGAGACCTCGTACCCTAGGTGTCGACACTTATCAGATCAGGTTTTTTGAGGATTACACGAAGTGAGATTAAGTCGAGGGTCTAGTGGACGATGTGGCAAGCACCACGATAAATTCCACGCCAGCTATCATGCCCACGCAGGGGATGACATGTCATGACATGGCAGTGCCACGTTGGATGGATATGGGTGAGAGGGAGCCACGCGGGTGCCACATGGCATTATAATGGAAAAGGACCCAAAAACTTTAATAGTCCATATATTTTGATCCAGAACTTGGATTGGGACAAATTTATAGTCGTTAGAAAACTCTTGATGAGCATAGGGAGATGGTATTATTTTGAAGAAAAATTATGGTGGTCGAGGAAAAGAGAAAATTTAATATCCCATCCCTTAAAGGGTAAATAGGGGGTTGGGTGTGTTACACATACCCAATCAAAGTTTCATCAATTCATTAGTGATATCATGAAGGGAGATGTAGTGTTCCATCTGGGTAACCCAACTTGTTGGGTTGGAACCCTCAACATTGTTCAAATATACTTTGGGAATTTGATGGCACATATTGTTTTGATTATCCAAAAAGGATGGCCTAGTGTGATGCTCTATATATACGAATGATTCCCCACTCATTGGATCCCCCTATAACTCCTACCAATTATCCACATTTGTGGGACACTGGTTAGAAGGTACGAGTGTCGATGTTTCATGTCAGTGATTGGAGAAACCTGACTTTTCAAAGAGGCAACTTGTGTGGACAATTTGTCGATTTGAAAGACCTAGGTTTCAATACAAGTGCCCAGGTTTCTAGTAGGGTGATCATGTTAACCATGGTTTTGTTTATAGTCACTATCATGGGGAACTTGGGTCCACTATAAAGATTACCAAATAATTATACCATTGAAATCAATGTTGTGCAAGGAATGTTTCAAGATAGGTCACCCATAATATGGTTGGACCCACAAAAAAAGGGTTACTCGAGAGCTATACCAATGTAATTAGCATCGTGCAAGGAATATTTTGATATAATTCTCCCTCAATGGTACTGACCTCATCAAAATTTTGTTGTTGTTCTAATCATCAGTTGTCCATGTATCTTCCTCAAGTGTCTCTCTTATCAAAACCTTCCCAACGTAACCCTCATTTGGTGACCTCTGGGATTCTCACCTTCATGACCTATGTTGTCGCTACTCCAACCTACTACCTCAACATATCGTTTACCTTTGTTTGAGGTCTTACCTTCATCATATCTCACTACCTTTGATATCTCCTACATTCACCAATATATCTCTCGAGGATTCACCCCATGATATTCACATGCCCTTTCTTGTTCCTCTATATAGAATATCATTCCCCAATGTACTCACTTGTTGGTTCTCACTTACTATATCCTATCTGAGTTCGTATTTGAGTGACCCACGTTTCATGTCTGTTCAGGGTTCCAACAAAGCCTCTAAAACTATCGACCCTCCTCATAAACCAGAAGGCAACGCAATGCATAGGGCACACTGTGCCATCTCACCTGAGATAGTCTTAATGAGTGGCTACAATACTCAGGTGTTTGCAACCTAGGATTAAGTAGGGAATATCTGAGAATTGTATGTTGAAGGTGCTATTGTAACTTATTCACGTAATACACTGTTATCAGGATTTATGCAGGAAATATAATAACTCATTCATTTAGCTTATCAATATCTACGGAAAGACAATCAAGACATACATGCATTCAATCACATAACATAGATGTTACCTTGGTTCACCCCCCCTGGCTATGTCCACAAAGATCTGGCTCTTATCTCTTTTATTATAGTTGTTATGTCCCTACAATGTCACACACTTTACAACTCTTCACAGTCGGGTTAAGATCTATTATGAGGCAGACTAGATTGCACCAGGCTCCTTAGCCTGCAATCTAACCCTCAAGATATACCTTCCTCAATCCTCTCTAGCTCAACAACTTACAAAAGTAGGTCATACATTAGAATATTACATAACATTCGCTTCTTTGTATTTGTCTCTTTATATCTCTATCAACTTACTACAACAATCATCTCTCTCCACAATAACGACTAGTCCCCTCTCTGAGACCTAGGTATATCTATTTATACATTTCTGTCTCTTCATCTATTACAATACATTGCAAAAACCCTAACCCTAACATCGTTAGGTCTTCCATGCATGTGCGCGTGTTGTTCTACCTTCCAGCTGTCGCTTTCCTCGTGCATTCCTTCTTTCCCAAAATCATCTTGCTTTCCACTTTGGCCTGCTTCCAACAGGCCCCCAACACTAACATGTGGCTCGTCCCGATCCACCTAACCTTTGTGCGCTTCATCGATCTCCCTGGTGATCGCCTGGAACTTCTCCTTGAGCTATGTTGCTTGTGTTTGCATCTGCACGATCTTCTCCATGAGTGTGTCTACTATCTGGACTGCAATTTCATCATTGATCAATGTTGCGCACTCTGCCTGGGTCTATGCTATATGTGTCTTGGCTTCCTCTACCTGTGTAATGACTTCTTCTACGCGCTCTTGAAGCGGTTCCATTTGAGCCTAACGCTCCTTTTTCTGTGTTTGTGTAGTGGCGAGTTCTGCCTACAGTTTCTTCATATCCTGCACCCCTTTGATGTGCTCCGTGATGGATATTGTCTTCTGCCTCTGCTTGAGGTCCTGGATAGTTGTGCTTATCCTTTCTTCTTCCTTGTCCCATTGTTGGACTTGCTAATCATCTTCTAGCTTCATCCAGAGCTGTGCTGCTTGATCGAACAAGTCGGTTGCTGTGCAGACCTGTTTCTCTATCTCTTGTAGTTTATCTGCTGCCTCCTGCTTCCTTTGCTCCCTTATTGCTGGTGGAGTGGTGGGTGTGAGTTTCTCACAGAGTTCTCAGTCTCCTTCTGATATTGACCGATTACCTACACAATATGATCAATCTTCTCTGTTGCTGTGAGTACGTCCCTCTGCGTGGCTTTTGGGATCTTCTCATAAGTTCCTACCACTTTTTGTTCCAGTCCATTCACATATTAATTCTAGCATGTCTCGCTTCTTCGTTGCATGTTGTAATTCGACTAAGTCTGTGTGTGCACGAGACTAGACCTCTTGGGTAACACTAACCTGTAATTTGTGTAGAGATTTGGATGGTATCCGCGGTAATACCAGTTGGAGTTGAGCTAAGTCCTTTAGGGGTGTCTGCCCCACGATATCGTCCATGCGCAACATGTTGGGTGTAATGTGGAATGTTTCACTCAACTGCGGTATTGTGTGAACTGTATCTTGCTCCCTTGCTTTAGGTTCTTCCCCTGTCTGTGATGTTGATGACCCTATTCCTTCGTTGTCGCTCGCTGCTTGTGCTTCTCCTATCTGCTTGAGGAATTGTCGCATGTCTTCTAGCTCCTCTTGAATTCTATTCCTATGGCGCACAACATTCTCAAAGTCTTCAGATGTACGAAGCTGAACCATTTGGGCTATCATCTCTGCATCATCCTCCATGATCGTGTAATCTAGAGGTGTTCTTTGTGCCTTCATCTTCTTGCGCGCACCCCCCGTTTGAGTAGTTGGTCTCTTATTCAGGCCTAAATCTTGTGAATTGGGATTTGGTGTAGTCCCATGTGCTTCCCTGGCCTGTTTATTTTGTTCTTGGGCCAACTAGGTATTATTCTTCTTCCCCTTCTGGGTCCCTGTCTTAGCTGTCCCTTCATTTGTCTGCTTTGTTTTTGTCTGACCCATCCTTCATTTCTTGGGCACTGGGACTTCATGAGTTTGTGTTTCTTCCTACCCTGTCTCCTCTTCTACTGTCTTTGTAGGTATCTCTTGGGTGAGGACTGGAATCTTCCAGTCGTCCTCCCAATCATGGATAACCATATCGATGTCGCCCTCTGTGATGCAATAGCGCAATTGTAGCCATTGCTTATTGGGGTCCTTTCGTGCCTGTATCCACATCGCATGTCGAGTGGCCTTGAAGTTGGCGATGTCCCTATAGAGTGCGACAACCCATGGTGTTATTCTCCATAGATTGTAGATGGCCTCCTGTAGGTCGCGAAGGTATCCTTCGAATACAACTGTGTTCATCTTCTTTTGCTTGGCATCTGACGCGACGCAAGTGATAAATACCTCGCTCCACAATTCGGCTTGGGTCTGGTGGTGAAGAATGTGTAATTCGGTTCCTTCCATCCCATGATAGCTATCAAGATGAGCAACCATGAATAATGAAATCCAATTCCTAGATCCTACGCATCCTTGCAGTCATCCAGGAACAAATTCAAAAGATAAGGTGCCCAACTAACTGTGGTGCCCTCAACACATTGTGATGCAACTGCAACGACCCCAACCAGAACTTCCTCCCTGCGACATTTTCTCAGCACCTTGTAGGCCAAGATTTTTGCGACCATTTGTGTCACGGTATCATTTATCCTCTTGATGATGATTCCTCGCGTCCCCCTGTCAGTGTCATATTTCTTTTTCATCTCTACCGCGAGTGATTTCTCCTCTGTTTTATCATCGAGAAATTGCACGAGATCCATGCCCCAGGATGACAACCCTGTAATGTGCGCAATGATCTCTACATCTATTGAGACTAGCTTGTCTAGCCATATATCCCTGCCATGTGTGATTTCCATCAGTTGTTTGACACAACTATTTGCGTACTATCCTCTGCCAAAGCGTGGTAAACCAAGAAGACCTAAAAGCCCCATTTTCTCCAATCCTTTTGTCCACTGGAGTGATTGATCAATCGGTTCCCCAACTACATTCACGCCCACAATCTGTAAGTATACTTTCTTTGCGAACTTCAAGAAATTGTCTATGTTTGTTACATCATGGTACGAGTATTTTAGTTTGTCGACATGACCCAAAAATTCTGATTTTACCAGTACCCCATCTAGTATACGCAGCAAAACAAGGGCTACGACGGGTTGCTTGCGAGGTGACTTAGGTACCTGCTGCTTATCTTTCTTCAGTAGTGGTTGGCTCGTTCCAGCCTCCATCGGGCATACTTCGAAAAACCATTCTAGCCAGCCTGTAACATCTTCCACTGTTCCTTCCGGTGGGTGGTCTGACACGGTTGTTTGGGATTCGTCTGGCTCGACTATTGTTGCCAGATTTGTAGTTGTACCATCTACTCTTGGAGTTGCTTAAAGGTTCTCTGGTTGCACCTCCTTCAGGGTTCATGTGCCCTGGTTCTGTTGCTCCTATGCCTCTGTCGATATATCCACACTTATTCCCTCAGGTGCTGGATATTGGGTTTCTTCCACCACGGTTGTGGGGTTCATCGGTGTTGTATCTAGTGATGGGATTTCATCGATATTGACGATCTCTGGTGGCTGCTATCCGCCTTCCTCCGATTGTGCATGTGCCCTAGTTCTAACTCTGGAGTGTCGTGCAGTTTGGGTGGACTCCGTTTGTTTTGGTGGTGCCATAGTGGTGAATGCCGAGCATTTTCTGAGTTCAATGGTCTCTGTAACCTCTGTGAGCTGTGCTCTGTGCTTTTTATGCTTGCTCGCTCTTTGTCTTGTCCAGTTTCACACTAAGTTGTTTGCTCCCGCGTTCGTGCTTTGTATGGGCATTGTATGAAACTTGTCGAAGAGGCTACCTTTAGTATGGATTCAATGAACCTCTGGTTCCTTCGTACTTGCCATTACTCTCCCTCGCCGTCTCTAGTTGGCGTGATTAATGCGGCGTCCCGTCGGTCCTTTCCGACATTCAATTCCGCATAACTTCATTGTTTTGTACTTCTTTTGTCGTCTTTCCGTTCCCCACATGTTTCCCTTTTGACCTGGCCGTTAGAATTATCCTCGTCGAGTTTGTGTTCCTAAGTGTGCATGCTCCTTATTCTTTCGGTGCACTGTGCCTATGTTGGTACTGTTTAATATCCTATTTTCTTTTACTACACAGTGCCTTTTCAAGTTGTGGGTGGTCGATTATCTTTGTAGAGCTTCAATGGGCTCCTGTTGATCATCCCTCTGATTTATGCGCCTAATAAGTCCTTCAACTGTACAACTCCCCCATCTATGACAGTTTTTACTTCGTACGATCCTAACCAGTGCATTCTGAGTTGTCCTAGGTGCTTAAAGGATTTGATGTCATACATCAACACTAAATCGCCTTCCTTGAAGGTTTTCTTCTTGATGTGTCTGTCATGTCAAGATTTGTCCCTTGCTTTCTGAACTTGTTGGTGGAATCCTGCTAGGAGACGATTTTCCTTCATGGTCATTAACTGATTTAGTCTCTCGTGTACTGCGCCTCGTTCCATCATGTGTGTAATTGCTGCTACGCGCAAACTGGGTATCAAAAATTCTAATGGCACCATTGCTTCTTGGCCATATACTAGTTTAAATGGCGTGCGCCCTGTCAGCTTCTTTCACGTAGTCCTGTAGGCCCAAAATACTGTTGGTATTTTGAGGTCCCAATCATCTTTGTTGACATTACAAATATTTGTCAGTGCATTCTCAAGGATCTTGTTAAATGATTCTACTGTGCCATTTGTTTGTGGGTGATATGGTGTGATTTTCTGATGATGGACTTCAAACTCTTCAGTCATAGCGTTGATAGTGATGTTAATGAAGTGTGTGCCTTGGTCGCTCATCAAAATTCTTAGGCATCCAAATCTAGTGATTACTTGCTCAAATAGAAAGTGTGCTGCTATTTCTGCACTACAATCCTTCACTGGTGCTGCTTTCGCCCATCTTGTTAGATATTCTGTCGCAGTGATGATGTACATGATTGCTCCTGTTCTTTTTGCTCGCGGGTTGATTTGTCCCACAAAGTCTATTGCCCATTTATCGAATGCCTGCAATGTTACCTGTGGTGGTAGTGGCATCTTGTCCCTTCTATTGGGTTTACCAACCCTTTGACAGACATCGTATCTTTGGCAGTACTCCTTCGAATCTCTATAAACGGTCAGCCACAATAGTCCCGCGCACAATACCTTTTGCACAATAGCTTTTCCTGCGTAATGTCCTCTTGCTATTTCCTCATGGGATTCTGTTAAAACTCTTTGCCTTTCGTGTTCTAACACATATCTTCGCAAGATTCTATCTGCGCCCATTTTTTATAAGTGTCCTGCAATCAGTTGATAGTTTGCAGCCCAGACTACTAGGTTTTTCTTCTGCGTGATGTTGTATTCTTGCGGCGCAGTACCTGTGCTCAAGTAATGAATGATATCTGGAAAGTATTCATCAATGATCTGGACTGAAAATAAATGTGCATCCAGGAAGTTGTCCTCTAAATTCATAAGTTCTTCCCCGTTTGTGACCCTTGACAGGTGGTCCGGTCATGCATTCAATTTTCCTAGCTTGACTATTACTTCAAAGTCAAATTCTTGAAATAGTAGTAACCATCAACCAATTCTCCCCCCCAACACTGTCTTGTTGACTAGGTATTTAAGGGTTGGGTGATCTGTGAACATATTAAAGTGTTTTCCCAATAAGTAATGTCTAAACTTTTGTAGTGTGTAGACCATAGCTAGGCCTTCTCTCGTTATGGTGTTATAGTTCTGTTATGATCCTGGCAACTTTCTACTCACAAATGCTATGAGGTGGTCCAAATCCCCCGCTCCTGGTTGTGCCAAGATATCTTCGAGTGATGTGGATGATGCATCTACATGGATGTGGAATGTTTTCTCCCAGTCTAGAAATACTAGTATTGGTGCGGTGACCATCTTTTCCTTCAAGGTATCCAGACCGTGTTGACACTCGTCGTTCCACTGAAACTTTGTATCTTTTCTTAACAATTTTTCCATTGGCGCGATAATCTTCGTGTATCCTTTGATAAAGTTTCTGTAGTATCATGTGTGTCCCGATGTTGGTCTTAGTTGACAGACTATTTTTGGTTGTGGCAAGTTAACAATTACTGCAATATTTGCAAGATCTACTAGTAAACCTTGTTTGCATACTATATGGCCCAATAGTATCCCAAACGGTGTTCCGAATATGCATTTTTTTATGTTTAGTGATATCTGGCACTCTCTACATATTTCTAACATCAGCCGTAAGACATCTACATGGTCTTTCAACAAGATATAGACTTTCCAATTGTCCAAGTAGACCTCTAAAAACTGGTGGATAAATTCCTTAAATGTAAAGATGACTACTCTGGAAAATATTGTTGGTGCATTCTTCAGTCCAAACAAAGTGACTGTGTAATGGTAGGATCCCCATTCTGTAGCGAACGTGGTCTTGTATCTATCTTCCTATGCTATCTTGATCTGGTGGAAGCCTAAGAATCCATCAATGAATGAGTAAGATTTGTGTCCTCCTACGTTCTCCAACACTTCATCCGTGAAAGGTATATGGAACGGGTCATGTAGGCATGCATCGTTCAACTTCCTCAAGTCAACGCTTATCCTTATCCCTCCTTGTTTTTTCTCCTGAACTACCATCGAGCTTATCCATTCCGATTCTTCCATTGGTTCTATGATTCCATATTCGAGCATCCTATCGATCTCAGCTTTCACTTTCTGCTTATATATCAGTTTCAATCTGTATGGTCGATGTCTGATCAGTCTCACATCAGCTCTGAGTGGTATCTTCATTTCTCTTAGTTCTCCTGCTATACCCTTCATCTCTGTAAATGTTATGGGAAACAGGTCGTTGTACTCACGAGGTAACTATGTTATGCTTTCTATTGTTTGTTCATCCTAATAATCTCCAATGTTGGCCATTTTTGGATTCTCTGTTGTCTCAATGTTGAATTTCTTCACCTTGATCGACGCAGCAATGACTTCTTATTCTATAGGTGGACCTTCCACTTCTCTTTCACATTCTGCTTCCTCAATCTGAATATTGTGCAGATCGTCTTCCTCTTATGTATCCTCATGCACATGGTGACATGACAACATTTACTTGACTGTCTGTTTGTTTCACTGTTGTTCTTCTGTTATGAGTTCGACTTATGGTTCCTTGATGAATATCATCCCTCTTATTTGTTTAAGGGTTTCTTCTATGTTGGGGTTTTCATGCTCGAATGAAAAAGTAACTGTAAAATTATGTTGCAATATCGTCCAGGTCGTAGTTCCTCTACGTAGTTCCTAGTCTATATACTAGTTCGCTGGTATGCCCTCTAGAGTGTGTATGAAATGGTGAGGTCATTCTTGTGGGGGTGTCATTTTCCACAACATTTTGCACTTCTCCAAGTTTTCCACTAGTGTCCTTTGTTCATCATACTTCTATTGCTTGTTGCTTTTCTGTTCTACGCCGAACCTTATGCACAATAACCGCTTACATTGGTACTAATATGTGATTGTCTCTTTGTGTGCACCCCACCATCTTGCAGGTGTGGCCTTGAGTGCTATATCCAGTGCTAAGAGTCTCTGATTCTCTAAAACTTCATCTTCATACTATGCCAAGAATACTTCCAGATCATTTATTCCGTGGAAACTGGGTGGTTCCCTTATCTCCATGCCTACCCATCTTACTGTGCGGTCTATTCGTGCATATCTTCTCGTGGAAACTTCGTGTAGCCTTTGTTGCTAGTTCTCTAAACTAATATCTGAGTCTGTCACACATGAAGTAATGTTCCGCCAACTGAGTATTCCATCTGCAGTTGGGTTTACGTAATCCTCATCAAACACAATTGTTCTGTACAACTGGTTGATTTCCTCTAAGTCTAGGCAAGTGGGTTCTACAAACCTTTCCCCTTCTGATGGGTCTAATGGTGTGATGACCTTGTATTCACCTGACTCAAATGTTATTTTTCCTGTCTTTAGATTGATTATGGCATGGTTTTCAAACACCCAATCCAATCCAAACAACGATGGATATGGTGTTGTGTCGTCCACTACTTCAATCACTTCAAAATATGATTTAGTGCGCACTCCATCCAGGTCTACTATCACTCCTTTCAGTCTACCAATTGGTAGGACTCTGTGTTGGTTTGCTAGTTTCAGTTGAACATGTGAATATCCTAATGTGGGCTCTCCCATGCATTGTCATGTCTTCTTTGGCAATACATTTACTTCAGATCCTAGATCTAGTATGATGTCTCCCATGTTGAAATCTCTGATGTTTTCATTCAATCTGAACTCCCTACTTGTTCTTTTCCTTGTATGTAGGTGATTGACTATCTTTTGTTCTAGTTTTCATTCCGTCTCTATACAACATCTTTCTAATATGTTTTGCAGTATTTTCAGAGATGATGGATCATTTAATACTTTGACACATGATTGCAAAAATCCTTTGATTGTACTTGTCCCATGGGTTGCATTTTGTTGGTATGATCCAATAACGAAGGCATCTTGTACTTTGTCACTTCCTTGCTTTGATGCGCAGTTGAAGTCGACGCAATGTCCTCCTTCTGAAATTCTTGTCGAGCTTGCTTAAATATCTCATTTTCCTTCTGTGCGTCGAACTGCTTCCTTGGTTCGGCGTTCTTCTTTACCCATTAGTGTTGTACTGGCTCTTGTCGGACTGCGGTGTTCCTTGTTTTAGCTCCTCCGTGGGTGACTATGTTGATGTTCCGTCCTGCGTCCCTCGCTTTGGCTGAGATCCACTGAACATTCTAGTTGTTTTGGTTCCTCTTTTCCTGGATCTTTACTAATAGTGTCAGACATTCTTCTGTATCATGGTCCGATGCGCAACAATACATACATGTTGCTGGTGGAAGTGGACATTCCCTTGCATAATAACCCGGTTGTTGACCATTGTGACATACCACTGGTCCTCTACATCGTCCTTCACCTCCTCTCACTCATCCTTCACCTATGTAACCTGCTCTATCTCCTCTCGGCACATTGTACTGAGGCGCCTGATTGTACTGTGCAGTATTATACTGAGGTTGCGTTGTGTGTCACTGTGGCTACGCGATATTATATGATTGTTGCATAGTATTATACTTCTGATGCGCAACGTTGTATGGGGATGTAACTTGATTAAACTGAGGTGTGGCTTGCCCAGTCATCAATTTTTTCCTGCACTTTATATGTATCTGATGTTCTTTCTCACATCAATTCCATAGTTCTACAATCTTTGTCATCATGGCCCACTGACTTGCAAAAGTTGAAATATGAACTCTTCGGGACTGTCCGGTATTTCTGCATCATTGAGCAGTGATATGGATCGTGGCCCAGTTTCTTGCATATTTCGCATCATAGTACTCTTGTTGGTAACATATTTGAAATTCATGCTACCATATACTGCACAAATGTTAGACATTCATTCTTGTGGTGTCCTTCCGTCCTGCATGTAGTACACCAAACAACTTCTCGTTTGTCCTTACTTTTATTTTGGTTGAGTTGGAACGCTAATTTCTTCAAATCCTCCTTCATTTCTTCGATGGCTGGATCTGTCTGCTGATACTGGTTTTCTTCCAGTTGCAGGGTTGCCTGCAAAGCCTCTGCCTGCGTCTGAAACTTATGTTTTCGCAATGGATATTTTAAGTGTGGTAGCAGTGAATTGACGAACATGTGCCTATGATGCATATTGGTCATGAGGTATTTCAAATTTCTCTTCAGTCGCTTGAATCTCTGGTCAATATCCCATACAGATTCTCCCAGTTTTTGTCTAATTTCAAGCATCTCATTCATGTACTGATCTTCTGAACTCGGCTTCTGGAACTCATTTATCAACAATTTCTTGATGTCTGCAATTGTTCTGGTTGTCCTTGGTGGATTGTTTGTAGCTAAACTCATATACTTATCCAGTGCGTGATCCCTTAGTGTAATCGCTAGTTGTGACAATTTAGTATCTTCGTCTGTGATCTGTTTTTCTTCCCAAATCTTCTCACAGATGAACAAATGTTTTTCCAGGTCCTCCGATGCTTCTCCTTTAAATTCTGGTAACCTGATGGTGGGATCATGTCCTGCCATTTTGAACGCTGAACTACTACCTCTGTATGGTGTAGATACTTGACTAGTACTACCTGAACTGGCTCCTCCAGTTGTTGTTCCTTGTGTAGATGTACTTCCTGCTGTCTGACTTATTCCGAACTTCGGTTGTCTAAACGATGGTGTTCTCTTTGGTGTATTAGTCGCACATGGGTTTATGGGTTCCACACTGACATTAATATGGATAGGATTGTTTTCTTCTCTTACCATTCTTGAACCTCTCATCTTCCTCTCATATGTTGCGTGTAGAATTTCCTCAATCTTCTCCACAACCCATAGATCCTCTACCTCTTCCTCGTCACTCACCAAGCCTTCCCTCGCGGGTACGATTCTCTTCTTGGTATTCACCTTGTATTGGTAGGGTACTTCGCTACGCGTCTTTATAGTTGTCGCCATGATCCACTTGATCTAGTCATCATCCATCATGATTGGGTCCAAGGGTTCCTCCTTCTTTCCCTTATCATTTCCTCCTTCCATTTCTCTTTTTTCTGTCAGTACTTCCCCCCTTCCCCCATGCACGCAAGGAAGTTTAGTTGTCCGACTCCATTGTCATTACACCTTTGTTGTATAACAATATTTTGATATAAGTATACAACGATCTAATGTACCTTCCTTGTGGTCTGTGTAGAAACTCTTGCTCCGCTGCGTTGTACGACTTCGTTGTGTCTATTGCAAACTCTGTTATAAATCCTGCCACAATACTGTCGAACCAAAAGTCTATTGCACGGGTGAATTTGTTGTTCACCTGCTGTAACTGCTCAATCTGTACAGGGGTCCACTCTAACTGTCAGATCCGGTTCATTGCATGGTCATCCTTCAACCTTAGTATCCACTCCTACAATAAGTGTGTAAAATCACAGAAAAATACTTCATGCAAATCAATAAACACGTATTTCTCAAGATATTTGCAGGGTGTTACTCTAGGGTTTCTATTATATTTTTGTGCAAACTCCAGTTCTTTTGTTCTTAGCCAATTTTTGATCTCTTCTTTTGTGGGATTCCACGGTCTCAACATCCCCTTCTAGTGGCTCATTGATTTCTTATCTGCTATAATATTCTCTTGATCTTATATATCTTTTAACAAAGCTTCAACATATCTCATCTACTCAATCCTCTACTGTTCCTACCAATGGAAACATAACCATTTGTTGGTTCTCACTTACTATATCCTATCTGAGTTCGTATTTGAGTGACCCAAGGTTCATGTCTGTTCGGGGTTCCAACAAAGACTCTAAACCTATTGGCCCTCCTGGTAAACTAGAAGGCAACGCAGCGCACTGCGTCGTCTCACCCAAAATAGTCTTAATGGGTGGCTACAATACTCAGGTGTTTGCAGCCTAGGATTGAGTAGAGAATCTATGAGAATTGTATGCTGAAGGTGTTATTGTAACTTATTCACGTAATACATTGTTATCACGATTTATGCAGGAAATATAATAACTCATTCATTTAGCTTATCAATATCTACTGAAAGACAATAAAGACATATATGCATTCAATCACATAACAAAAATGTTACCGTGGTTCACCCCTTCCTGGGCTACGTTCACAAAGATCTATCTCTTAGCTCTTTTATTATAGTCGTTATGTCCCTACAGCGCCGCACGCTTTACAACTCTTCACAGTCGGGTTAATATATATTATGAGGCGGACTAGATTGCACCAGGATCCTCAGCCTGCGATCTAACCCTCAATATCTACCTTTCTCAGTCCTCTCTAGCTCAAAAGATTACAAAAGTAGATCATACATCAAAATATTACATAGCATTCGCTTCTTTGTATTCGTCTCTCTATATCTCTATCATCTTACTACAACAATCATCTCTCTCCACAATAACGACTAGTCCCCTCTCTGAGACTTAGGTATCTCTATTTATACATTTCTGGCTCTTCAACTATTACAATACATTGCAAAAAACCTAACCCTAACATCATTAGGTCTTCCATGCATGCGCACATGTTGTTCTATCTTCTAGCTGTCTCTTTCCTCGTGCATGCCTTCTTTCCCAAAATCACCTTGCTTTCCTCTTTGGCCTACTTCCAACACCACTCGTTTGTAGATTGTCCATGATCAAGCATCTTGACTTTCTTGATCCCATTCCCATCTCTTCAATCTTTGGTAAAACCACACAATTATCTCTATGGATTCTCCTCACCACCTCTATTATGTACACATGGAAAGTCTCCATCCTTCAATATCATTCTCCTTCACATTATCTTCTGTCTCGTGAACCTCCAGTCATCCTTGGATTTTTTCTTGATAGTTATCATATCTCACTTTGTTTAACATCGTCCCTTCTTTAATGTCATTTGGTATATGTTGTAATGTCCCCAGTTTAATCAATGCTTAATGTAGATATAATGTGTGGCCATGACCAAGCAATGTATATGCAAATTGTATTTCTAATTTTTAATAATAAAATGTGATCTTAGCTGCTAAGGGAAAATGGACAGAGATGGGGGATGAATTAATCCACAAGAGAGGGGAGGGTATAGGAGAATGTCTAAGAGAGGGGTCCAAGGGGGGATTACCCATGTCTATTAATTCCACCCACATTCCTTAATTTTGTTATCATTATGTATTAAAATATATTTTCTGATTGAGTGTTCTCAAAGCCAATCATTGAATGCATGTAAGAGGGTGGGTGTGAGAAGTCACATCTTATAGTTATTGTGAGCATGGGGTTTGAGTATAATCATCTTGGGGAAGTGTGTGAGTCAAGCAAGAAATCCAAGGAAAAGAAATTCGTAGGGGCAGCTACAACAATTTTAAGACATTCCATTTCTGGGCATGAACATCAAGCAGAGAGCAGAAAAGAGAGTTTGGAGTTGCAACATCCATGGAGGGTGAATTCCGGAGCATGCTAGAGTGTATTTGGATAGTTTTGGAGTTGAAGATTGAATAGTCAAGTTGTCAGGATTTAAGAGTGAACTGTGAGTTTCATTGTAACAGCATCTGTTTGTTGTTATTTGTTTGTAGTTTTTCCTAGCAGTGAGTTCCCTTGAGTTTCCAGTAGAGAGATTCTTAGTTACATGTGCCAGAGAGAACCTGATAAATGAATGGAACACCCGAGGGACTCATATCATTGAATGAGGTACATTCATTGGGTTGGGGAGGTCGAGTGGTAGAGAGCTAGTGGAAAATCGAGATAGTTGTAGGAAAATACCAGTGGGTTGTGGGATTTTTGAGTTGTGAGTGTACAATAAGAGACCACCCTCTTTTGTGGATTTTTAGCCCCAACTCAAGGGTGACTTGATATTTATATTTGGAATAGCAAGTCTATGGTTGGTTAAAATGTTCGTCCCAAGTAGTTCATTGCATAAAAAGTTAAGTGTTTTATCGTGTGTTGTGTTATTTTATGTATTTAATTGTTGTGCATGAACTCTGTGAATGAGATTGATTTATATGTTGTTGTAATTGAGTTTATTAGCTGCATTTTATGTCTATTTTAGAATGTTGTAGATGCATCTAGTTCATGGTATCATAATTAGTTAAATTTGGTTGAAATTTGTAGTTTGTAAGCTACAACAATTAATTAGATAGCATAATTTTTTGTTTTTATTAGTTTTTCGTACGTAATGGTTCTCAATTGGGCTAGGGGGATGTTACATTATGGTTTTGAAGCCTCTGGTTCAAACACTGGACCCGTATGGGTGAAGAACTAGAGTGAACTGGTGAAATTCATTATTACAGATTTTGGTCTGTCCGAATCTGGGGAAAAATGAAGAAATTAGAACGAAATCCCCAAATTTGTGTGCAAATTTTGAGTTTTAATTTCCTCAGATCAGTCGAAGAGATGATCTGGGGCATGAATTTGTGAGTTGAAAAACTAAAATTCGATCTGGAAGGTCGAAAATTCATGTTCTAATGGCAGTCGCAGGAGCTGGGAGAATTCAGTGAATCGATGGTCGAGATCGTGTTCGATCTCAAAATCAACGACCTAGATTCATTTTGACAAATTTAAAAACTTGTAAGGTTTTTGGAGTTTTGCAAAGGGAGCAGATCAACAACTAGGATCTATTTTCGATGTTTACAAAGGAAGAGAATTGACGACCGAGATTCATTTTTAACGGTTGAGAAAATGAAACAGATCGATGGTCTAGATTCATTTTTTATTGTTAGGAAGTTGGAGCCTATCGACGGTCAGGATTTGCTATCAGAGCTTGGAAAATGGAGTAAATCTACAATCGAGACTCGCCAACATAGTTGGGAGAAGTTTGTTAGATCAACGGTCGAGATCATTTTGAATGGCAGGTCGACTATACAGATTTGTCAAGGATTTGGTCAAAATTTTCTAAGTCTTGAAGTTGGCCAAGCGAATTTACCGATGGTCGAGTCGGTCGGATTGGTGAAATGTTTTAGTCCCCAACAAAAATCGTCAACAACCGATGGTCGGGTGTCAGTCGATTTAGAAAAGTGTTTTCACTGAGCAACAAGAATTTTCGATGGTCGATGGTTGGGGGTGAGCCGATTTGGTGAGGTGTCGATTCGTCCTAAAGAAATGGTCGATGGACAATGAAGAAAAGAGGGTGATGATGTGTCATACCATGTCAACATCCATGTGTCATGCCACATCATCCAAAGTATCATGTTTGATTCTATGTGTCATGTCACGTCAACATCCACGTATCATGCCATATCAACAATTTCCACGTCAGCCAAGAAATGGTCGACGGTTGGTTCGACCAAATTGGATAAGTGTTTTCAGCAGTCAACGAGAATGGTTGATGGTCGGGTCGACTGAATTTATAGAGTGTTGCATCCACCAATGAAAACCATCGATGGTCAATGATCGGGTCGGTCGGTTTAGCGAGGTATTGCAATAGTTTTTCAAGAGAAATGACTGATGGTTGATGATCGGGTGTCGGGGATATTGGTGAGCAAGTGGCTTGCCAAAATAAAGCGTTGATCGTCAATCGTCGATGGAGCTCAAATCAATGGTCCATATCAATTCAAGATGTCAATCGACGATGAAGATTGATCCACAAGGTTTGGAAAGGATTAGTTGATCAATGAATCAGATTTCACCCAATTAAATATCAACGACTCATATTTAGAGGGTTGTTATAATAGTAAAACAATGAGTTTTCAGTGATTTTTTCGAGATTTTGAAGGTCATGAACTTGTGGGACAATTTTGAGACCCTAAACGACATTTTTAGGAAATCAAAACCAACATACCCTTTGTCTCTATAGCTTAAATAAATGAACTCAGAGAGAGTTATCCTAAGAGCTAATACGGACACAAAACATAGCTCGTATGAGAAAGTTATAGCTAAAACAGTTAAGGTAAAATTTCAACACCAATTTACTTCCAGAGGGAATAGCTCATTGCTCATAAGTATGTTTGAGGCACAGGAGTAATCTATGGAAATCCTTTGATCCATATAAGATAGCCATGAAGTCATATTTGGGATATGGGTACCTAAAAATGAGTAGGAAGAGAAAAATGACACTTATAACATACATAGATAAATTTGGAAAAATAGTCTAAATTTCTTTAAACCATAACTTTCAACTCGGAGCTCTAATTTGAGAAACCAAATAGTCATTAGAAAGGTATTGAGGAAGAGAATACATATATCCACCCAGAATATTGAATTGAGCACTAAATTTTTCTTAGAAAGTAATAAAGAGATTTATGTAGCAGTAAGAGAGTGAAAAATGCAGCTTGAAAATGTTGTAACTTTTCGCTCAGAACTCAAAATGAGGCATGAGTACAACCGTTGGAGAGTTGTTTTAGAGAGGAATGCATCTAAGGAATCAGAGTATGAATTGATGCATTGTGTTCATAAATTTATGAGAAGAATAAAATGTATTCTAACTAATGAAATGCTTTATTTTATGCATGTTCTAACAATAATTATTACATGCACATTTCTTGCAGAATTAAAGGTACACAAAAATAACTTTAGTTCTTATATGATGATTGGAGTTATGGAAGATGCCCAAGGATCTTACATCCATGAAGAGGAGGTCAAAGGTTTACATGTTAGCATGGAAAATGTTGAGATAGAGTATAATGGGGGAAGAGACATGCATGAACCTGTAGATATGAGAAGACCGCATAGAGAAATGCAAAGCTATATGGTCGATAATGAAAGGATTATGAAAGCTCGGGAAGAGATACTTCAGATCTTGAATATGTAGTATAAGAAAGTCAATAAAGACTTTGGCACCAAGCAAACAACTAGTGCTAGAAAAGTGTCAGCATCTAGATCTCATAGTAGAAAGGATGATCATGAGAATGATAGGCAGTCAAAAAGTATGAGAATGTGTAATCATTCTTTGGTGCAATCCAATAGGAGAACTCATGCAAGTTTAGGGCCATGAAGTAGTCCAAGTGTTTCTCATGTTAGGAGATAGAGAAGAAGGCCTGAGACAGATATCTTGCCAGGTGAATTCAGGAAAATTAAGCCACCAACTTTCAATAGTGAGAACAAGAAATGAGAAAAGGTCAAGGCCTGGTTGTTGGAAATGAAAACATATTTTTAGTTGCATGATTACTCCTCAAGGGTAGAAGCTAGAATTGCAACCTATACCACTTGCAAGGAAAGGTGACCATGTGGTGGGATCAACTTAAGCAAGTCAAGCACTTTGATGATAAGAGAATCTCATGGAGGCAGTTCAAAGAATATTTCCAAGAGAAATATTTGTTTGAGCATTATTATGAAAGAGTTCTTTGAACTCAAGTTGGAAAGCATGACAATGGACAAATATGAGAAGAGGTTCTTTGAGTTGTTGAAATACGTTGACTTATTAAATGATGAAAATGTCAAAATTCAAAGGTTTCTAAGCGGGTTATCATGTTTCTACAATGACAAGAAACAATATGATAACCCCAAAACTTTGAAGGAATCCGTAAGGAGAGCAAAGCATCTTTATGAGCATAGCAGATGAAGGTCATCTTTCCAAAAAGCTTTGAATGACAAGATGAAGTGTAAGAAGGATCAAAGGAAGAAAGGTTTTAAGCCACCATTTTTTAAGAACAACTCCCAAGCAAATAACAAGGTTAGTCAACCCATAACATTGAGCAAAATACTACAAATTCATTTGGGAACAGGCCAAGGCAGCAACATGTACAATGTTGGAGATGTGAGGGAAATCACTTATATAGGGATTGCTCTCACAAAGGAGAAAAAATGAGGATTTTCCACAACATTCATGAGGCCCAAACAATTGAAGACATGGAAGGAAGCATGCCAATGATTTATGCAGTGTTGGACAACAAGCAAGCAGAATATCAATCCCCCATGATTGAAGTGGAAAGTAAGATTGATAACCAACCCAAAGCAATTTTAATTGATTTTGGAGCTAACCATAGTTACATCAACTCTAACATTGTTGAAAGATTTCACTTGCAAAAGAGTAAGCATAAAAAATCTTGGTTAGTTTAGTTAGCCACAAGAGCTAAGAGGAAAATCAATAAGCTAATTAAAAATTGTCCAATAGACAATGAATGGACTTAGCACAAAGGTATATGTGAACATCATACCATTGAGTTCATATGACTTTCTAATTGGCCTGGATTAGTTGGAAAAACATCATGTTGTCCTAGATTGTTATAACAAGACAATCATGTTTTGATGAAGAAGAGAAGTAAGGCAAAGTTCAAGGCATTCCAAGAGTTGTAATTGTTAGAGAGATTTATGCTATGCAATTGAAAGAGTTTCAAAAAGGGGTGTCAAATTTTTGCAGTCCATATGGAAGAGGATGCCATAGATAAAGTGGCAAGCATTGAAGATCATCCAGTTTTGAGAGATTTTAAAGATGCTTTTGGGAAAATTTCAAGATTGCCACCAAAGAGAGACATTGATTTCTCTATTGATTTAGTGTCAAGAGTTTCCCTAGCATCAAAGACATCATACATAATGGACACACTAGAGTTGAAGGAGTTGCATATGTGGCTTGAAGAAATTTTGAATAAGGGGTGCATACGTCCAAGTGTGTCACCTTGGGGTTCCCCAGTTCTTTTTGTGAAAAACAAATATGAAACCTTAAGGCTTTGTATTGATTTCAAGTAGTTGAATAAAGTAACCATAGAGAACAAATATCCATTGTCAATAATCGATGATTTATTTGATCAGTTGAAAGGTGCAAGAATATTTTTCAAGATCGACTTGAGATTGATTATCATCAAGTGAGAATAAATGAATATTTTAGCAAGATAGCATTCATGACAAGATATGGTCATTATGAGTTTATGGTAGTAATGTTTAGACTATCAAATTCCTCATTTGTTTTCATATGCTTGATGAATAGAGTGTTCAGAGAATACCTAGACAAGTTTGTAATTGTGTTCATATATGACATACCCATCTACTCCAATTCAGAGGAGGAACATGAAACACATTAAGAATGGTGTTAAATGTTTTAAGAGAGCATAAGTTGTATGTCAATCTAAGTGCATATTTTATCAAAAAAATATTCATTACTTGGGGTATATTATTTCAACAGATGGGATAACAGTGGATCCTGAGAAGATAGAGGTCATTAGAGGATGACCAACGCTAAGAAACGTCATGGAGGTCAGACCATTCATGGGTTTTATGGGTTATTATGAAAATTCATAAAATGATTTCAAATATTGCAAACCCAATCACTTCTTTGCAAAAGAAAGAAGTGAAATTGGAATGGACTTTCAAGTCTGGAGAAAGCTTTCAACAACTGAAAGACATCTTGACAAGTGTGTCAATCATTAAGATTGTAGCTTCAGATGAAGATTTTGTTGTGCACACAAATGCATGCAAAGAATGGCTCAGTGGAGTCCTCACACAAAAAAAATCATGTGGTATGCTATGATTCTATAAAACTAAAAGCGCAGGAGAAGAATTATGCTACACATGACTTAGAATTAGTAGCAATTGTACATACATTAAAAATGTAGAGACATTACCTCATGGTGAGGAAATTTGAGCTAAGGACGGACCACTGTGGTCTGAAGCTTTTGTTTGGACAACCCATATTAAATGTTAAACAAACTAGATGGCTTGAATTGCATAATGAGTATGACTTTGAAATTAAGTACGTCAAGGGCAAGGAAAATCAAGTGGTTGATGCACTTAATAGAAGAACTCACAAAATCCATATTGCAACCATTAATAGGTACAACACAGATTTAAAAGACTGAATTTTATGGGCTACAAATTTAGATCAACGTTATCTAAAAATAAAATAAAAAGCATTACAACAAGACAATTTGCAGTAGAAATTTAAATATTATGAGTTGCAAGAAGATGGAATTCTTATGTACAAATGAAAGTATGTGTTGAATTGCAGTGAGTTGAAAAATGTAGTAACGAGGAAAATGCACTATGTGTCATACGTTGGACACCCAAGATATTAGAAAACAATTGCAGTTGTAAGAAGCCAATACTTTTGGCTAGGAATGAAGAAAGAAATGGTTAATTATATAGTCATGTGTCTAGAGTGTCAGAAGTTGAAGATAGAGCATATGTATCCAACTAAGTTATTAAAAAATTGCCAAGAACAGTGAAGCAACATGATTTCATCATGGTGGTGGTGGATAAATTAACTAAGGCAACACATTTTATTCCAATAAAAATAACACACAAGACAACAAATATTGCATAGATCTACATGAAAGAAGTTGTTAGGCTACATGGAGTGTCTAAGACAATAGTTTCAGATAGAGATATCAAGTTTACATCCAATTTTTGGAAAGGTTTGTTCAAAGGCTTTGGAACAAATTTAAATCTCAGTACAACATATCACCCAGAGTCGGATGAGAAAACAGAGATGACTAACAAAATAATTGAGGATGTGCTTAGAATGTATGTGATGGACGAGCCATCAAATTGAGAGAATTATATTCATTTAGTTGAATTTGCTTACAATAATAGGTATCAGACCTCATTGAAAATAAGTCTGTTTGAAGCATTGCAAGAAGTTTAACACACTAGTGAGTTGAGATAATCCAATAGACAGACGATTATTGGGCCAAATTTGTTAAATGAAATGGAAGAGCATATAACAAATATCAAGCACAAATTAAAGACAAATATAAAAGTTATGTAGACGAAAATAGAGTTTTTAGAAATTTCAAAGTGGACGAACACGTGTTTTTAAAAGTGAAAGCAAAGAGAAGTTCGTTGAGATTATGAAGTTTCCCAAAGTTGACAGCGCAATATTGTGGACCTTTTGAAATCTTAGAAAAGATAGGACCGATTGCATACTTGCTAACATTACATGCATCAATGGGAGTGCATAATGCATTTCATGTGTCATTATTAAAGAAATATGTGTTTGACCCTAACCATATAATTGATTGGAATATGAACCAAGTGAAACAAAAAAGAGGATTTGTGGGCAGAACCATTGCACATCCTAGACCAGAAAGTCAAAGTGCTCAGGAACAAAGCCATAGGACTGGTAAATGTTCAAGACCTACTATGGTCCTGAAGATGTTACATAAGAGCACGCAGAAAACATGCAGAAGGAATGCCTGCAATTTTTTGTCAATTTTGAAGAAAACATAATACAAGACTATTTTGAACAACTAGAGTTATGGAACCACATCTTAGTGTCCTAGCCAACCTGTGCTAGGAGGCCCTGATAAATGAATGGTACCTTACTTGGGTTAGCCCTAATAAACGAATGGTACATTCCTTGGGTCGACAAGTTCAGAAGCATAGGAGATTTAATTGGAATTGTTGTTAGAGTTGTAAAATTGCAAAATTTTATTTCTTTAAGCATTGTGATGTAAATTTGTATATGTATGCATATCGACATAGTGTGCACCGAGTACGGCACACAATCATAGTGGAGGGGGAATGTGATGCCCCCACTATAATCCCTAGTTTAATTAATGTTTAATGTAAATATAATGTGTGACCACAGTGAAACGACGTATATGCGAATTGCATTTCTAAGTTTTAATAATAATATGTGATGTCAGCTTCTAAGGGGACATGGGCAGAGATGGGAATTGAATTAATCCACAAGAGAGGGGAGAGTCTAGGAGAATGTCTAAGAGAGGGGTCCAAGGGAGAATTACCCGTGTCTATTAATTCCACCTACATTCCTGAATTTTATTATCATTTGTATTAAACTATATTTTATGATTGAGTGTTCCCAAAACCAATTATTGAATGCATGTAACAGGGTGGGTGTGAAAAGTCAGATCCCATAGTTATTGGGAGCATGGGGTTGAGTACAATCAGCGTGGGGAAGTGTGAGTCAAGCAAACAAATCAAGGAGAGGAAATTCGTAGGGGCATCTACAACAATTTTTAGACATTCAGTTTTTGGGCATGAACATCAAATAGAGAGCAAAAAAAGAGTTTGGAGGTTGAACATCCATGGAGGGAAAATTATGGAGCATGTTGGAACGTATTTGGAGTGTTTTGGAGTTGAGAACTCAAGAGTCAGGTTGTCAGGTCTGAAGAGTGAACTCCTGTATGAGTTGCACTATAACAACAAATGTTTGTTGTTGTTTGTTAATTGTTTTTCCTAGTAGTGAGTTCCATTGAGTTCTCAGCAGAAAGATTCATGGTTACATATGCCAAGGAGACCTTGATAAATGAATGGGACACCCAAGGGACTAAGATCAATGAATGGATACATTCCTTGGGTTTGGCAGGTCGAGAGGAAGAGAGTTGGTGGAAAATCTAGATAGCTATAGGAGAATATCAAGTGGATTGTGGGATTTTTGAGCTATGAGTGGAGAATGAGAGACCACCCTCTTTGGTGGATTACTAGCCCCAACTCGAGGGTGACTTGCTATTAAGAATTAGAAAAACAAGTCTATGATCGGGTGAAACGTTCGTCCCAAACAATTGGTTGCACAATTATTTTGAAAGATAAGTGTTTTGTCTTGTGTTGTGTTATTTTGTATTTAATTGGTGTGCATGAAATATGTGTATGAGACTGATTTATATGTTGTTGTAATTGAGTTTATAAGCTGCATTTTATGTATTTTTAAAATGTTGTAGATGCATCTAGTTCATGGTATTAAAATTAGTTAAATCTGGTTGAAATTCGTAGCTAGTAAGGTACAAGAAATTAATTAGGAAGCGGGAATTTTCGTTTTTATGAATTTTCCACACGTAATAGTCCTCAACTGGGCTGGGGGATGTTACATATGTTATAATCTCCTTTACTAACATCCTCATTGGAGTTTCCCATATTTAACCTATCTCAAATATCGATGTCTATCCACTCAAGAGCCTCTTTCTTATCCATTCTCGTAGACTATGGCGACCCTTGACTAGTTCTTTTGATCACTCCCCATTATGCCTTTAGGCTTCTTCACATCCACCAAGAGTGATCTCCATTGGACATTTCATACGACAAGTGCACTTCAGGACTCCTTGGCCTTCTATGTTTGCATTCTCTCTCTCTGCATATCCTCCTATGCTCTCCTTGGGCCTCTTCATTTTTTGTGTGATGTGCCCGCATCACTACTAATAGCAAACCATTCCTATTTTATATCCAAGATAACCTGTAATTTATAACTCAAACACAATCTTCAATGCTTAGTGGCCTATACTCTATACTTTCCATGCAATCATAGAATATTTGCAAACAAGGGTATTGTCAAATTCAACTCCCTGTAATATATACGACTTTGGACATAATTACTCACAATTATTCATCTTAAATATGAAATATTGACTCTCTTATTCAAGGATGGCAAGTACCTCACTGAATTTGAGCAATGATGCATTAAGTTTGCAAGATCATATTTCTCTAATAAATATGGAAATTAAAGGGAAAAAATGAAATGCACAAATATATCCTTTTAAGGATTTTTAGCATGGTTGATATGTTGCATGAACAGCTTTGTAAGATGTACTTGAGCATTTTTACTTCAACACGAAGCAGCAACAAGTCCAAGAGGCTTCCGTTTCCTTTTCATATTTATCTTGTTTATAAACAATGCAAAAGAGAAATGCATTCACATCATACATCTAACTGTTAAGTAATCAATAATCCTCACTATTTAAATAAAAGAAAATACATCCACATATTATACTGTTCCCTGTGGTTAGCTGTTGACTGCAATTTTGCTACCAATTGACGGTTGAATTGGACTCAACATGTAGGTCACCAGTTGCCTACTTACATTGAGCTTAGCTTACAGGGCTGTGTTTGCCTGCTTACATTCCACTCATAGATTCTTGTCTGTTATAGTGCATCAGTTGGGCTTACTTTGCAGATTTTCCAATGTAATATTGACATGCCGAAGGGTTCCTTTTGAAGATCAGAAGTTTACAAGAGCATCTTAAGCATCTTTTTCCTTGTAGCTTGCAAGCTATTATGGTTCATTACACCACCATTGGGATAACCTTCCAAGTTGCCTTGAATATATGAGGTGTATAATTTCAATCGGAGGGCAACAGTGCTTGATAGCTGCATCTGCATTTCTTTCAGTGACAACTATTGAGTTTTTTCTGGTAGTTTAACATAGAATTTCCTCACTGAACATGCAATACTGTTCTGAATAGAGTCTAGACCATAGTGCTGAATTGCTGTTGATAGGTTTCTCATCACATCAGAACTTGTAGGTTGATCAATCAATTAACAAAAAGAATGAATAAATTGAATCTGAATTTCTGCATTCCCACCTTCAACTAGGCCAAAGGGATCTTTTCCTTCAGACCTGTAAAGAATTTGCTGTATGAACAAATATTAAACCATGGACATTTTGTGCCATGGCCAATCCTTACAATAGGATCAAATCAAAATGCAAGCAAAGTCTATAGTGCAGACCCATATCTCTGTCATGTTCGACAGATTTCTGTTGCAACTTCTGCAACAGTAAGAATCATATCAGAGTCCTCTCTCAAACAATGTTTTCGCAGCTTTACATGTCGCCACCTTACTGCTTTTTCGTGAGAATCTCCTCCTCCGCCAAACGTAGGGTTTCTTTCAAATGGTCAGTGAACTTTTCAAAAATGTTTTTTGTGATCCTCTTTTGAGATGTAGTGCTCTTAAGCCATGCAATACCCACAAATACTCTGACATTGCATGCTTCTGATGCAGAGAGTGGACTCTCAAGCTCTCTCCTTACCTGGAGCTATACGCAAATGAAAAAAATAAGTCACATTTTCTTGCAAATCAAAGCTGCCATGAAAAGTAGTAAAATAAAGAAAATGAAACAGCAAATCCACTTGCTATTCAAAATTTCTATGTACAATAAATTGGTAATGGGTGCAATCAAAGAGATTAGGAAGCACCTGAAAATGGTCGCCAAAAGGCACACCATGAAGGGTAAGAACTTCATCAATAATCCAGCCATTTCCATTATCAAGCTTTGACTTTTGCTGGATACTTGTGATCTCAACACCGAAGCCGGAAACATTTCTATTGAACTTGTACCAGATCTGTCTCTGGTATACTTTTTGTTTGTAAATTTCCCATGCCGTGGTTCTGTAGTTCAGGCAACCAGATTTCTCCATTATCTTTTTGTCTAAGCGACCCCCATCATATAACTCCATGAGCGACTCAACCTGTCAATAGGAATTGCAAAAACAATTTTAGTAAGGATGTCCTTCTGAGCAACAAGTGATGACTGAGTTAGTAAGAGCCACTTCCCACAGGCTGTTGAGTTTCATAGTTTATTATATCAGCACTGTAGCATGCTCTTACCAAAACAAACCATCAACACAACAGTTTGTCAGAAACAGCCTAAGGACCAGAACAACAACTTGGCAGGAATGCAGAACAGGGAAATACCTCATGAATTGAGATACTTACACTGAAAGGCAATGTTTGTGAATGGACCTTAGTCATGCTGGCTTCCTCAACACCCAAAAAATATCCAGAATCTTCGTTTTGGTGATCCCCTGAATCTGTCGGTTCCTCATCCTCTACTATTTGCATCTTCTGCTCAAGACTCAGCGCCCTATTCCTCCATAGTGCCATGATTGTCCTGTTTGACATATAAATCATAGTTTCTCAGGAATGGGGCAAGAAAGATATTTCAAGTTTTGTTCAAAATGCCAAACTAGCTTGTCTCAAATTCATGTACATCCACTCTTTCTTTTCAAATTGCTTCATTCAAATTCACGCACATCAATCCTCTTTTCTTAATCCGATATTACTTCTGCCATTTTTACAAAGTGACAGAGGACTATGTATGGTTGCCGGGATGAGAAAAGAACTCAATGTGTACCTGCACGCGACATTGTAGGAAACAAACGACTGGAAATGGAACTTGAGTCTTCCTTTGTCATCTGTGTACTTTGCACCATGGCTAGCATCAAGGCCTCTGCCTCTGCGAAGGAAGATGACCAGAGATGGACTACCCATTGATGCTAAGGAAGGAGGTAACTCCACTATTTCCTCTATATCTTCCCACAGGAAGGAGAATTTGGTTTTATGTCCAAAGAGATTTGCATAGAAACCTAGCATCCTTGCAGATAAGAATAAGCGACCCTACAAAATATAAATTCACTTGAGACCTCTATGTTCTTGTCTGTTACTTGCAGCAAATCATGTAAATCAAAGAGATTTGCATAGAAACCTAGCATCCTTGCAGATGAGAATAAGCAACCCTATAAAACATAAATTCACTTGAGACCTCTATGTTCTTGTCTGTTACTTGCAGCAAATCATGCAAATGTATCTAAGTGAGGCATAGGTACCTGAAGAGGCATTTTGCGTTTCAAGTAGCACGAAAAATCATTAATCAGAAATTCCTCGCTTGGAAGTGAAAATAGCTTCTGGAATGTTGAGTTTGTCTGAGGTGAGCGCCGGGCAATCTGCATACAATTCATTCTCATTCTCATGATGTCCAGACTAATAAAGGAGCAATCCAGTGAGCTATACTGTATGCCAAGGAAAAGACAGGTATCTACATGAGATTTTATTGTAGAAAAATGAATACCTTTTTTCCAACTTCCTTTTCCATCTTTGTTATGTACTGAGTAACCACATCAGGACCCTTTGTATTTCTCAGAAATATCCTAAGGTGCAGCTTTGATTGGCAGGCTTGTGCCAGTCTTCCCTGAAGTGGTATCCACAAATCGGCCAGTTCCTCTGAATTAAATTTCAAAAAATTGATCTCTGTATACCCTAGAGATGTAGCGTCAGCAAAAGGTCCTTCAAAGTCGAAGACTTCTACATCCATCACAGATGGAGGCTCTTCTGTCGCATCATATTCGAATATTTCTGCAGGATTTTGTGGAGATTAAAAGTCAGAATGGAAATCATGAACAGAAGCATGGAGAAGCACAGAATCTCAAGCACAAAATATTTAAATATCTGGACAATTTTCCGGCTTTTTACCATGCCATTGAGGATCCAGTGTCTGCAGTTTGATTGAACTTGTTCGGGGTTTCCCATTACAAGTAAATACCACGTATGGATCTGAATAACCAGTAGCATCTACAGCAGAGAAATTCTTTCCTTCAATTAGGGCTACTGTCAGTAGCCATCCATCTCCCTGTGCTTTAATTCCATGATCACCAGCTGTAATCAAGCCATGAATAAGTTTAGGAAACCAAAATCTTTTCTAACAATTGCCAATCTTACTTTTCTCTAAATAAGAGCTCTAGAAACTGAAACGGCTCAGAGCACAAATGCCATATTGTCTTACCCTTTTGGAACCGTGCATGCATGAAGTGTGAGATCATCTTCAAAATACGCTCCACTTGGAGAACAAGCAACCCACATGTTATAACTTCTCCGAAAGAATCAGGTAAATCTAGCCCACCAAATTCCAAGCCCTGCATCACGCTGGGACTGGCCAGGAAGATGTGCAAGAGGAGATATGCCACAGAAAATAATGTAGATACCAAGGTAAAGACCCCAATGTAACTAACAATAAGCTTCCAATCCGACTGGGGATCCATCTGCAAATCTAATCCTGGCTGTTCTTGCTCAGAGGCCAAGGATGCCACATCCAGTGGTGTAGCATACTGAGAAAGCAACTTGGAAAACTGTTGGTAGCTGTCCTTCAGTCCTTGTCTCGCCCCACCTTCAATCATGCCTTTCATCATTGTACTCTGAAGAAAATTTATTCTCCAGGAAATAGAAAGATGGGAGGATTCCTCTTCAGTTGGTAATTCTGGCCCTGGTGTGATGCAGTAAAGCAATTCAACCCTAAATGAACTTCCATATGGAACATCTGGTGTACTTACACTTGCTGATACTGCAAAAACCTTCCCATCTGCTATGAGATAAGTTTGTTCTTCTGTAGCTTTGACAGCCTTCACCAATTTAGTTGCAGCTTTGGTATATGTGACCACTCTTCTCATGGGTTCCCCCCCTGCTTTTCTCCAAGGTCCTTCGACAAGGTTAGTTGTCGCCTCTACTAGTGTTAATTCACGCTTGAACTCACTGTTGGGCCGAAAGAGAATGGCATTTAAATTTCTAGTACTAGTAGCATAGGTCTGGTCTAAAAGAATTCCTCCTGGCAGAGGGCTAGGAATTTCCTGTTCGCCTGATTCTGTATTATCAAAACCTTCTTCAAAAAACCCATCTGACTGTTCTTCCTCTGAATTCTCTTCACAATCATGGTAATTTTCCGACGATTCTGACTCAGTCTTTTCAATCTGGTTGGTAGTTTCTGCATTTTTGTTTGTGAACATTGCAAGGAATCTGCCTGCGAGGGATGGGGTGTTCATTTTATCTTCGTGTACAGATGATACTTCTTCTGACACTCCAGATCCAAAGGAGGACAGTGAACTGTTGGAAATTCTTTCCGGTGTTTCTATCGGTTCCGTTAATTCCCTTGAGCTAAGGCTTTCTGTAATAACATATCTGGGCAACCCAGCCTCTTGATGAAGAAATCTATTGTAATTCTCTCTACCATATAGAGATACGGTGAGAAGAATCTCCCCTGCAATTGCACACATCAGACTGTTAGTTTTTAGGTTCTGGTAACAAAGTGTCTGGCTAGGCAATCGAGTGCATTCTTAAGTCTGCCCCCTTACAATCAACTCTAATCCAAACTAAAAGAGACAAATTAGGGGGCAGAGAAGAATGGATTCAAAAATGCCCTTCAAGTTCGGGAGTCAAATCAAATCATGGGTGGATGGTAGCCTCAGACAAATTGTTGCAAGTGCAAATTATCTTAGATTATCTTAATTTTTTTCATAAAGGGTTATGGAAAGCACGAACTAGAATTCCTTGAAATTCTACCAACTCTAATTCAGTAGCCTATCAATCGAATTGCGGCAAGAATGTGCCAGTTTTTATATAAAACACAGAGGAACGAAAGCAAGGATGTATACAACTAAAGCATGTTGCCAAACCTAGGGATGCCCAGTAAGCTCCGCCAGTTAAATTGCTGCAAAAATACCTAAAAATAGAATGTGACAAAATCTGGGTGTTAAGGGCTAAGAACCACTCAAAAAACCAGGACTTACCACATAGTTTGCCCTTGAACTTGCTGCCTCGGGGTTGCAGGGGGAACCAAGTGAGCGGCATGGTGTGTTTCTCAGAATCGAGCACCTTGGAAACAGGCACCTTTGTCTGCCCTAGAAAATCATCAACTAAGAACCTATCCTCGTCCCACACTGAAATAAGCAATTCCTCGCTGAGATCATCAACTTTGAAGGTGAATTCCTCGTTCCATGAGGGACTGAGAGTCTTCTTTATCACTCTAGTACGGGCTTTTGATTTCCCTAGCTGCAACCTCACATAGGGATCGCTCAATCCATTGGAGTCCTTGGCCGGCAACCCCCTGGATTCCTGGACATACACGTATAGCTTCATCTCTCAATCCTCAAATACGAATCCTTTTCTTCCTCTGGACAAAGCTTCCGATTATCAAAATACAGCTCAAGTCAATGTGGTCCTCAACCAAAGCAAAGGACCAGACGTGCACTACTCTAGTGATCAAACCTGATGCTTCTGGGGCTTGATGAAGCTTATCCTGGATCCTAAATCTTGATGAAAAATCAAGAACCTACTGATGCCCAAATCAAACTACAGTGCAAGCTGGATGTTTTTGAGCCTTGGTTTCTCTCCCTGCATCATGAATCCTGGAAGATGTTGTACAAACATCGACTCCCCAAATTGATATACAGCCTAAAGATGACAATTTTGACACGAAAAACAATCTCCAGATCACAAACCCAGCTGAAAATCACAGAAACGTTACAACACTGGTTCGATCAAAAACAAAGGCTCAAATCAGGGCAAGGCATTGCAGAGAGGCAGATGAAAATGAAAATGAAACAATTAATTGAAACCAAAAGGTCTTTTATGGTCCGGAGCAGGAAGAGGGAATGAGGTTTTGCAAATCCAGGAAACCGCGGTGCGGATAATGGTGTGTTTTCTTGTGATTTGATACGAATACTGGGCAGTCAACCCAGATTGGTAGGGAGGGATAGTGGGTGTCCACCCTATGCCGGCCGTCCGATGAAACTTACCATAACTCAGCTAAAACTAGTTCAATACAACCATTCAACCCCTATTTATCCAAGGTAAACGGCCTACTTTGAATGTATTTACTGACTCACCTAGATGAGGGAAAGAAAATTCAGATGCAGAGTGAGGTGAGGTGGTGGATTGAAAAGTCCATGAACACCAAATTTGTTCCCAGACGTCTTCCATAAAATTCTATTCAATCTATAAGTTTAAGCCTTGACATCAACATCTCTACATATACGCAGAGTTGTTTGTCTCAACCTTGATGCGCCATGGTCACAAACATTGGATTCCATTTGGAGCTCTGTTGGGCCTTTTTCGGTTATTATAGTTCAAACTCACCAATTACTAATATTAAGTAAATAAATATCAATACTAAATAAATAAGAAAAAATAATTTCTATTACATTATTGTAGGGATTTTAACAAAATAAGTGGTAGAAGGGAAAAGAGATTGGTATTTTCAGTCTAAAATCTGACCAACAATCATTCTGTAAATATCAAAGATTTATATTATACAATTTTATTGCAATAAAGATATTTAAACCAGAATCATTTTGTAAATATCAAAGATTTATATTACAATCATTTTGTAAATATAAAAAAATTATGTTATATTAACGATATTAGAAAATTTTAAATCTATTTTTACATTAAAAACTACAATTTTATACATTTTAAATTACAATTTTAATCAAGATTATTTAACCAAATTCTAATAATAATTAAAAAAAAATCAAAACCCTACATATATATTTTCTTTATAACATGATTCCAACACATCATCTTATAAAAACATGATAATAACAACATTATATTGCTTTTGAGATCATATTCAGACATTTGACATTGAGGAAGTTCAAACAGACACTTTGACTTTGTCAATGTTTATGGTAAAAAAAAAACTATAATATTCTCATAAAGTTGACATCCTTAATGTGGAAGTTCAAACGAAACTTTGACTTTATCAATGTTTATGGTAAATCAAAAAACTATAATATTCTCATAAAGTGATGTGGTCAAACCCAAAACTAAATTTTAATGATAAAACTATATAAATTCTAATGATAGAGTATAGAAATGGACACTCTAACTATAATTTTAATTTTAATCTGTAAGTGTTATATTTTTTCATCTTAGTCTAAATGTTTTTGGTTTTTTTTCGAGGAATATTATTAGTTTAATATTGCTCGAAATTAAGTGAAAAAATTTTGAATCTGCAGATTTAAATGGTCAAGTCTATAAAATCCAAGTGTCTAAGGATTTTTCAACAAACTGAATCTATTTATGCATTTAGAAATACAATTTAAACAACACAAATTTGAGATTTCACCTAAATTTATATCGCTGTTTAAACAACACATTTTTTTTAACCATAAAAATCTAGAATCATTCGATAAAAAATAAACAAAAATAAACACTATAACTAACCTTGATCATCTGTTCAATGCCTGTGATAAAAATAAAAATGGCTCTCTGAAATAGTGATATATTATTACACAGTTCTGGGACATTGTATCTACACAGAGTGGCTACTGTTTTCCATTGTATGGGATGCAGGGGAAGTAAAACAGATGAGGAAGTTCTTTTTCAATGTTGGAAAATTATGATGGATTTGAAAAGTAGAGGGAAGGTTTTAGCTTGGGTACTTCGATTGGAGCTCTGTATTTATATTTAATTCTCGGGGAAGCATTTTCGATTTAAGATAAATATAATCCCCTTATTAGCTGTCAAATATTAACCATGCGATTGCACTTATAAAATCATAAATGTTCCTAACCATTTGCTTCAAATATCCATGAACTTCCTTTTTAATTAAAGGTCCTTTTCGTGAGTTCCTAAAAGTTCCTTCTCAAATATCCCCAAATTGTTAGCCAGATTTGATTTGACTTGGCACCCCCAAACTGTTAGCAAGATTTGATTTGACTTGGCATAGAGAGGGGAAAAGAAAAATTAGTGGCCATATTTTATTTGATTTGATATGACGTGGCATAGAGAAATGGTTAAAATTACAATGATATAGATTAACAAAATTATAAGAAGTTATATTTTCATTATTATTTGTTTGGGATATTTTCACAATCAATTTTTGTTTGGGGTTTTTTGTTTCATAAATAAGGGGTTTTATACATTAAATTAATTTGATATGTAGTTGTGACCTTAAAATTAGATTATATTATTTATACTATTATATTTACAATTCAATCCAATGATGTGGAGGAGTGGAGAAAATAAACAATGTTGGAAAATGTGGAAAATACACAAAATGAAGGGAAATTTGCTCCTACATGCATGTTTAGTATTAGAGGTTAATTTATTACTTTATTGTTCAACACAATTATGTGGTATGGTGAATTGGGTTTAGTTCGAGTGATT